>JAUYWI010101750.1:0-11483 GCA_034780595.1 Parotoplana pacifica | reverse complement strand
AGCTGTTGATGAAATTGCTTTAGCTCAAGATGAAATTAACTCTTTATTATTTTGTACAAAATCTTTAGTTGATAAAATAATTGAACCTATACTATTCATTAAACCATCCCCCTCTTTTTCATCATCAAAACTATCTATAAATGTATGTTCTTAATGTGGTGCAATCCAAGGCATTTCAAAAAAAAGAAATTTAGTTTTTTTTAATCAGTTTTATAAAGATTTCTACTTAAGAAAATTCCAGAACCATTTTTCATTGGTCGAAGAAATAATCCATCACCTTGTTTTTCTACTACTATTTGATCTCCTAATTTTCCAATTAATTCTTTTAGCGCTTTTTTTCCAACTTGTAGAACATCTTCTTTTATGTTTTCAATTACTCCTGAACCCTTAGCTATTTTTTCTAATTCTTTATTATGTCTTGTTTCTTCAGAAAGTTCTGCTTTCTTTGCTTGATTATCATTTACCGCTTTTGCAATTCCAGCTGCTCCACCTGCTACTGATGCTGCTGCGGCAATACCACTGAATATAAGTGGAAGAATAGGTAAAAATGAACCTTGTTTTAAACCTTGATTTAATCCTTCTCCTACATCATCAACCATTTTTGCTGTTATTTCTAGTGTTGGTTTATCTTTATATGTCATTAATTATGGTTTTATTTATTCGAAATTTTTTCCCTTCAATTGAAACAGTTACAGGTTTCTCATTAATTATTGACTTTATAAATTTTTAATAAATCGTTCTGTTTTCTTTTTAGGTATTCTTCGGGAAAAATTAGCTAAATATGATCCATGATCATCATCTCTGATATGTGTGATTCCATTTTTTTAAATACTTTTTTATAGAGTGAACCTAACTTCTTCAAAGCGCTCTTTTATCTAAAAACTTTTTTTCAAATAAATCAGCTAAGTTTTCATATAATTTTACTGTTTCTAGATTTATTGAAAATCCTTTTATACAATTATCTATTGAGTTTAAATATCTTATATTACGCCAATTATAACAGATTTTTAGTTGGTTTTGATCTGTTAAATCAAATCTTGACTGAGGAATTATATGGTCAATTGTTGGATTTAGATCGGTTACAAAATCTTGTTTTGAAAAGTTTAACCATTGTAAAAATAAATGAAATGGAATTCCTATTAGTTTTCTCATTTTATTATCTTTTTTACCACCGTTATTTTTAATTGCTTGTAATAATGAAACGGTAAAATTATGATATAATCTAGCGTTTTCATTGTTCTCTAAGTAATTTCTCCTCCATTCATTTATTTCTTTTCTATGAGTTTTATGATAATTTCGATTATCTTCTCTTCTTTGTTCTTTATTTGGTCGAAAATGTTTTTCATAGTATTTACAACATTCTTTACAGCTGGCTCTATAATTTTGTGTATCATTTCTCCAATAATAATTATTTAATGTTTTAAATTCATTACATTGAGAACATAATTTTTTTTATTCATTTTTTAACGAATTTTTTTACTTTTTTCTTTATACAAATCTAAAACTATATCTTCAAATTGTTTATTTTTGTTAAAATTATGTAAAACAAATAAACATAGTTGTCCACAATTTTTCTCATTAGGTTGTTGAATTTGAAAACCAGAATATTTTATATCTTGATTTTGTTTTTGTAGTTTAAGTACTTCATCAGTAGGTTTTAATCCATAGCTACCAAAGAAAAATATTTGATTATTATTTTTATACACTGCTGACCAATGAATACCATTTTCAGCTGATGTACATATTTAAATTAACAATTGCAAAATATTTACTTTTTGATTTTAATTTTTTTATTTCATCTCTCATTAAACAAAAAAAAGGTTTGAATTTTAGTTGTTTTTGCAAAATTTATTAATTCAAAATTCGTTGTAGTAGAAGAACCAAACTCCTGTTCAAAATCTTTAAATGTGAACATTTTTTAACAAAGAAAAATTCAAAAACTTTCGCATCCTTTTCATCGAGTTTGAAAAATTCGTTAAATTCAGTAAATTCGACAACTTCGATAACCTCCCCATCATTAACTTTGGGAAGGTGAAGGTGGTAAATTTGGTGAATGAGGGGGAAATGGGGAGATGCGATTTTTGAAAAGTTTGGGAAATGGGGGGAATGAGGAGAGCGGGGGTTTTTATGAGTGTTTACATCTGTGTTTAGGTTTACCTTTGTGCTGACCTAGTGTCATGTGACCTCTGCTCAGGATGACTTTTGTGCTGACTCTTGTGCTCGGGCTCATGTCGACATATCTATACTACTGACATCTCGTTCTGATTGTTGTTTGATGATAGGAACAAATAAAATTGTTATTGCTGATCATTTGTCATGATACCAGATAGGAACAAATGTGGTCAAGTTGAATACTTATATGCATGTTCAAAAATCTTAAATATTGAGCCATACTAGCCAGCATAATCAATCACCACATTTCAGTATATCGTTAGTAGGTGGTGTAAACTTAAGAAGACATTTATAATGAGTCTTTGAATGTTGACATACGCCAATCTCCACCTTCAAATTATCTCGTACCACTTGCTCCATAGCTACACTTATCAAGGCAGTGTTGATATCATACGCTCGGATGGAAAGGATACAGCGAATTCGACTGTAATTCCTTTTGAGATATTGGTAGCTCTGCATTTAACAGTTGGGCATTGTAAATCAATAAGGTTAGTATTTGTCTGTGTACAATCGTCTGCTCTCCCTTGGCAATCCAAAAGTTGGTTACAAATGCAGCTGGGAAGGTGAACTTGAGAGAACCCAATCCTGAATAAGCGCATTTGTAGGGTGAGTAGAAAACAAAACATTTAGGTATAATGATGGCTTTTCAAATGCCGAACGATACAACTAATTGTGCTCAAATTTGAAAAGTGAATTGATGGTCCTTCATACGATATTTGCCCACATCACATACATCTGCTTCGTTTGACCTTGAGAGTCAGGAGAAAATTTTGGCCAACCTCAAAGTGGTGTCCAATTGACTTAAAATTTAATTCTGATAATACATAAATGTGACCTGCATTATATTAAATTGATTAATTTAAACAAAATATTATTTAAATACTATGGTATAAAAATTAACCGAATCGTAAATTCTACGACAATAAATCATATCTTATAAACATTTATGCCACTTGTTTGTGAAGTCAAATGAAACCGAGATCAAATCTATTCTTTTTGATTTAGAGGCATTTTTTCTCCGTAATAGTCTGCCCTTTAGATAGCTACATGGGGGGTAGGGGGGCAAAAAATAAATTGGGCTTAATTGACTCAGAATGATTCTGAAATCGATTAAGCAGAACTTATCTTTGACCCCTTCCCCTGTCTAGCAATTTAAATTGCAATCTATATAATCAACACATAATGTTAAAAAATACTTGTTTTTACAATTTATGTGATATTAATTTTAAAGTACATTATTGGTTTGCTTAGAGAACCAATAAGAAGATTCAGCAATAAACAACTTCGCTGTGCTATTAATAGTTCATTTTTACTCAGTACTGTTAGTATTGAGAGCTGTTGTGCGGATATTATTCATTGAAAATTGTGCTGCTATGAAAATATATTGAAAGAAAAGTCTACATACAATCGATTATATCCTTGTTCTGAAAATGAAATTGACTTTTTGGACTTTACATATTCATATATTGTTATTGTTATTTATCATTTCCAATGGTAAGTTTACAATTCACTCAGTATTTGTGTATGACGCTATTTTTTCCTGTTAATAAATGTCAAATATTGTTATTAGGTTAACGCAATTCTGAGGAAATATAATTGTTATATCAATTAATTTTTATTCACCAGCAAAGCCACTACTTGATAATTGTTATATGTTAAGGAATAAATTAATATCAGAGATGTATGGGTGGCGATTCTTTTTGCACTCCAGTGTATGTTTTTAAATGTTTGTGACGGATTTCCGTTTTTCCAATCGAATGAAAAAGAGAGGCATTATATTAATTTATACTGGTGTTTTTCTTCGAGGTAGGTATCCATGTTTTCCCCTGTCATTTTTGTATGGTTAGTGGGATTTGATCATTTATGGGGAAAAAGTATACATACCAATTTCATAATAACAGTGGGACCGATAATGGACAATTTTATCTGTGAACAGAGTTTGTAGGACCAAACGAAAATATGATATATGTACTATACGAAGGAACAAAACATGTTGTAAATCATTATAATTTTGAATAATTTTTTAAAAGAATCATCATCATCATCATCATCATCATCATCATCATCATCAAGTTCCCTGCTCGACCCGAGCGTTGGAGATTATTGTTCACCAAACAATTCTATCCATAGACATCCCTATATATTATGTACATATAGCATTCTTGATTTTTTAAATAGTTTTTGAACAACTTAGTAATTATAATTGAAAATAATAGGTAAGCAAGTGAACGTTGACCAACTCTGTTAGGTCCTATGTTACGGTAAAGGATTTTTTAAATTCTACTTAGAATGTCACATAGCATTGGATAATTATATTTCGGCTGCTTATTACTTTTATTTTAATTTTATTTCAATAAAACCAGATTATTAGTAATTGTGTACCTCAGACGGAAAATTGGTAAAACTAGTTGAACAATTTAACGTTTCTCAAATCTCTAATTTCTAGTTATGGGCTCACGTGTAATTGAGTGAATTTATTTCTATCAATAGGTAGATTTAAGCATGAATGATTGCAAACGAATTTTAGACCCATCCATTTGGAACCCAGTGCAACGTCATTGTTTTGTCGGCAAGCATCTTTCAGTCTCGCATCGTTCAATTATTTTTTAATTGTTATTTTTTTTAGTAGGTGGAAATGATGCTCCTGAATTAGCACAATGTTGGACTACCCCCAATACGAACGTCTCGGGATCGTCCAATGTGCCGTCATGCACTCTGGGCATTTTAGACGAAAATGTGCCCATTGGTAAGGAAACTATTCTAAAGTAGTCGATGCTATTCAAGGACGAATCAAAATTAATCTTTTGTTTTTGATAAGTTAAGATAAACTTTTCACCTTAAAAGAATAAGAAATAAGTGGTTAGTCTGAAGCAGCATGTTTAGATGAACGATAAATATTATTGAAAGTAGCCAATAAAATATACAATTATATTTTTTAGGCGTTAGACGCCTGGATCACGTATTAAAAAGAATCAAAACCAAAGAATGTTTTGTTTTGCAAGAAAATGGTGTAGAAATATCTAATCACTAAAATTGTAAAAAGAAAAAGATATTGGGAAAATTATTACTACTGGAAAAGTGCAGTATTGTAGAGTTAAGTTGTTTAAAGAACATGGCTTCTTATTTTTCAGTACGGCAAACACTAAAACTAAAACACTGCCCAATATCTATTGAAAGTAATTTATGCCACAGCAATTCTGTAATTTAGTGTATCAAATGCCATCTTTTTTACGTATCCAGCACCATTCAGACTCTTCATGTAAGAATAAAAGAATACCTCAATAACAAATTGGGCTCAATATCCAAACACAAGGCTCTTTGCAGAACGTCTTTTACAATTTCAGTATTAGCTAAAGCAAGCATCGTCTTCGACCTACGAGTATGCATCAAAGAAGCTATGTTCTTTAAACAACTTAACTCTATCACCGATTAGAACCATTTCATTTTTAGATAATTTTCCAGTAGTTAACATTTCCCCAATTTTAGATATTTCTAGTGATTAGATGTTTTTTTAGACCATTTCCTTATTTAGATTTCTCTGTTAGATTCCAGTGACAATATTTAGACATTTTTCATGCGTATTTTATATCCCTAGTTTTCTCAGTCAAATTTAAGGCAAACGATTCTTTGGTTTTGATATTAAAGTATTTTTCTTGATCAGTGGAGTCTTATGCCGAGAATTTATAATTATGATAATATTTTATTGTTTCAATAAATTTCGAAGCATTTAGGATATTTCCATTAATACTTGTCGTTTATTTTAATCTTGATGGATAATTCGTTCCATTACATAGGCTCCAATTTTGGTGTTTTGAAGAAGCATGCTTACATTGCTTAAATTTGGTACTCAGATTCATCGACAAAAAATGAAAAGGTTCAAACATAAAAGTTTGCAATTGGCTATAGGTATAAGCAAAAATACAAAAACAAATTGAAAAATATTGATTATATGACTGATTGTTTTTAATATTTTGATTAAAATCCAAAATAAATTTCCTTTATCATTTAAATTTGAGGTCCACAAAGTGTGAGATTATTTGGAATAATGTATCAGAAAATCGTAGATGTTTGTTTCATTTGTCTGGTTTCTGGCATATGAGGACCGTTATTGGTAGGAAAATGATTTTATTGAGCTATACACATAGATCATTTCAAGTGATTTTGAAATGAATGTCAACATTTTTAATAAAACAATTGCTTTGATTAGGCTTGTACCTAAAATCAGTGGACCTGGCAATAGATAATGCACTGCGAAGGGCCAATAACAGTTGTTTTATGAAATTCGTATGAGGTGCATAGTAATTTATGTTTGCTCTGCATTTGTGTAGGTGTAGGTACTGATAAGATTCCAAATTAAAGAGTTTCAAAGCTTTGTGATATGCAGCATCTCTGTGGTGTTATTCCTATGGCGTCGGTAGTGCGCTACTAACGGGTGTGGATGTGTGGTCTTTAAATGGTTTAATCCTCAACAATACAGGAGTCTACGAATTCTTCAATAAACTTCTTAATTGATTTCAGTTGGTATCTGCCAGTATAATGTTCTAATTTGTTTACTCCCAGGTACCGAATTTGCGGGCTTCACTTTCACTGATATCGATGACACAACTTTGACTTTTTCAATTGCGCACAGACCAGGGGTAACAGATTCCGGGGTGCTCAGTCAGTATGTTGAGATCACAACCTTGGCAGATTCGAAGAGTGCTGTTCTTAAGGTGAAAGACAAGATGGATTATGAAGTAAGTGATTTTATTTGGTTTTGATATTGAACCTTTAGACGCTAAATACTTGGAATGTGGTAGTCATTATTTGTTTGGCAGTTCAGAAGAGTTTGGGAATGTTTCGTCGCCAATGGCTCATTTTTGTTCTGAAAGTTCCAAAAGATATCAAATTAACCCTATCCATGCCCCCTTGGGGGGGGGGGGGGTTAATCGACCACATGTTTTATTTTTGATGACATTGTGTTTTAAAAATATTCTAGGATTTTGATCACATTATAGCATTTTTACTCCAATAAAGGGCCTGCTACTGGCTTCTTACCAAGGTCATTCTCTATTTTTTGTCCATTTGGACCACACCAAATACAACATTTTTTGACTCTTAGTACATTACTGTCATCTAGTACATTGTTTTATTTACTTTTGTTCAATACTATAAATTGTTTTTCATACAAATTGCTATAATTTACCCAATAATTATTAATTTAATTAATTATTTGAATAAAGTTTAGAAAAATAGTAAAGAAATGCTAGTTTTTCACTTTTTTGATGCACTTTAAAATTTTCAAACACTTAAAATTATTTGTAAAACATGTTGTCCTCATAAATTTACCAAATTTCATTGCCATAGTGCCTGACTGCGTTAAATACTCCGGTGATGGTACTTCGACCTGTGAATGACATATCGACAAGGTTTACCAAGAAATTAAAAAAAAGGATTTTATGAAAAAGATTACAGACATTTTGTTCATTTTATAGTCATTAGTACTTGGCATATATTCATAAACTGTCCATCAGCTTTAAACATACCTAATCATCTATAAAATGTTTTGGATATTATTAGCTAAAATAGAAATTAATTTGAGTTTTTTTTAAAATAAAATTAAACTTTTCTAGTTTAGCAAATCAAACTGGAATTTTTAAAAATCTATTGGGAAAATGTGTGACTCTGATCTATAATTTGGAATTTCTTTTTCAGCTTTTTTTTAGTTGGACAGCCAACAGACATTTTTGTAAGGATGTGTGTAAATTGAGATACACAAACCAGATTTGGCAGGTTTGTTTCACAACCGTCTACTAAACAAATCTGTTACTGTGTGATACTTGAAAATGCGGCCACTAAAGGACCTTAAAAGTTCCTTCATATGTAAAAATTTTATCTAGTAAAAATGTAGTTTTTCACGTTTTTCCGTTTGGTCTAAAATTGGGAGCATTGACTGCTGTTGATCTTACAAGTAATTTACAAAAATTGCCAGGAAATGGGTTCTCTTTAGAACACAGCTATGTTATTTTTTATAAAGTTATGTATTTATATGCGTACTACTTTTTGAAGTAGTATTGAATTTAATCAATTTTGATGAAATAGCAAAATATTTTTGAGTGGACATAGGATCACACCAATTGTCTAATTACTTGTAACATCAACAGCAGCCAGCCCCCTGAATTTTAGGCGAATTGGATAAACATAGAATTCAACATTAGACGGACCATATTTTAAGGTTCTCTAGTGGCGGCCATCTTGGATTTTCAAGAAGACGTCGCATTGAATTATTTACTAGGTATACCTTAGGAAGCTTCATGCCAAATTTCGTGCTTCTAGCACAATTATTTGCATGATTTTTATGTCATCTGCCCCACAATTTGTTTAATTTCTTCATTGAATCTAATTTTCAGATTTCTCTGCTTGGAGTTGTCAACATACTAATATATTCTACTGTAATATTTCGATTCATTTTAATTTTATTAATGTAATAGAATGCTGATTTCTTTCCGACAGAGGTAAGGCAGCAAACAGATAACCGAACGCTTAATGGTTGAATATTAATGCTTATAACTTCAAAGATGTATTAAGTATAAAGTACTACACACATTAATATCAGAAAATTAAATGTTGTCTTTGCTAGAGATGGATAGAATTGTCTATAATAAATTTCTACTTGTCTCTGAAACATACTAAAGATATTCTATGATGATCAATTTCTTATTCAAATCTTTAGAGAGCGGTCAATTTATTCTTTGAAACAAACTGAACATAAATGCTGGTATTAAAGCATAGTCTGTACCATAGAGTAATGATTATTCTATGGTCTGTACAGCGCAAATTTTTTTATGAAGTGCGATACATTTTGTAATTGTATAGACCAGAATTTAGGAAGAAAGTTGTAAGGATAGTCGAAAAGGTAACCAATTAATATTGCTATTTCAATACTCCATGTGTGTGCCGGAATCTGGGAATGGATGTTTGTCATTGTCTAAGTGGTCTAAATGGCCTAAATGGTCTAAATGGTCTAAATGGCCTTTCCTATGTTAAATTCCAATCTCTCAAAACATCGCATTTTTCACGTTTATCCAATTGGCCTAAAATTCGGGGTATTGACTTCCGTTGATGGTACAAGTAATTTTAAAAATTGGCGCTGTCCTACGTAAAAATATTTTATGCTATTTATATTTAAATTATGATTAAAAATCAATACTACTTGCAAGCAATATGCATAATATTATATAATAACATAAAATATTTCTACAAAAAACTATTTCCTGCGGATGCCGGAGACGCCAATTATTTTAATTACTTGTAACATCAATAGCTGGCAGTGACTTGAATTTCAGACCAATTGGATAAACGTGCGAAATGCGATTTTGTGACAGATGGTAATTTTAACATTGGAAGAGGTATTTAATGTCCATCACTTAGACAACGGAGTGTTGGAATATCAATATTAATTGGTTACCTTGTCGGCTACTCTGAGCCCCTGGCTCCTATGTCTATAACTTGGGATTTGAGTGTTCGGTCGCTGTCTGCCAATTGTATAGTAGAAACAGAGGATTTTTGGGGTTAACATTAACATAATCTACGTACATGTAAATATAATTTTTGGTTTTCATAGATAATTTTGTCAATTGGTGCTTGACCGCCACTACTGCTAAATTTATTGTAGGTATGGGGAAAATTACAGGCTTAGTAGTATATATATCCCTCATCAGGACCTGCTTTGACAGCGTGAGTGCCCTTTAATAAAAAAACAGGCTTCAAAGTACTTTTTTTGTCAATAGCTTCTTCTTTTTCTCTTCTTAGATGAAAGAGAAAAAGAAATCCCAAAAGCAACTCTGCTAAATACAAAGAGTTGAATAAAAGAATAAGAAATGAATGTTGGAAAGCAAAACAAGAATAGTTAGAGAACCAGTGTGATCAAATTGAACATTATAGGTAGTATGAACAACTCCAGAATGATGTATGATAAAATAAACGAATTTACAAATAGAAAAAAACGAATCAAGATAGTGATTGTATTCAGAACAAAGAAGGTGAGATTCTTTTTGAAAGCGACAAAGTCAATAGTGATGGACAGAATACGTTGATCAACTATACAAAGATGATAAGAGAGAAGAAATACCAACATATGGTCCAGAAATACTGAAAGATGAAGTAGAATGGGCGAGTAGAACTTGGAATTCAGGAAAAATTACAGTAAGTGATGGAATTGCTACGGAAATGCTTAAAGCATTAAATGAAAAGTATCCTAAGAATTACAAAGCTATGCAACATGATTCACAAGTCTGATAACATACCTAAAGATATGAAAGTAAATATATTTGTTTGTATACCTACCCAAGAAACACAACAAGACGCTGCACAGAACATAGAACACTTTGCCTAATGAGTCACATGACAAAACTTATTTTAGAGATTATCAAAAATCGTATTAAATAAAAATTAGATCATTGCGTTGATAGAACATAGTAGTTTTAGAGAAGGAATTGGCACCAGAGAAGGTATCATGAATCTAAGATTTATAATTAAGAAATATTTTGATGTGAATAAAGATGTTTATGCTTGTTTTATTGATTATTTAAAGGCCTTCAATTGTGTGATGCATGTTGAATTAATGAAAAGTCTACTACACCTTGATATAGACAGCAAAGACAAATCAATTATTTCTAAGCTATACTGGCAACAAAAAGGGGTATAGTACGAACAAAAAAAGGGAAACTCGGAAGAAATCAATATAGAAAAAGGTGTGCGTCAAGGATGTGTCCTTCGCCAAGTTTGTTTAACTTTACACAGAAAGACATCTTTAAGAAAGCTGGTAATGCTAGAGGTATAAACATATGTAGGTGGTTGCATAATATGTAATTTGCGATAGGCTGATGATACGGTTTTGTTAGCAGATAACACAGAAGACCTTCAAGCAATTTTAGATGCAGTTAACAAGTGTGATAAAGAAATGGACATGACCATGAAAGTAACTAAAAACTATGGTCATCTGCAGGAAGAAGGATGCCCCAAAAATCAAAATTATGGTGGACGACAAAGAAGTAGAACAAGTAGAGAAATTTAATTTTTCTTGGAACGCTGATCACTGAAGATGGTAAATGTGAGAAAGAATCAAAAGAAGGATTAAAATGACCCGTATGCATATTCTCAACTGCAAAAAGTGTTAACATCAATATGTAGAATAAATCTTTACAAAATAATAACAGTCAAGGCTTCGACAGTATTAACATCATAGAAATGAATGTAATCTAACCAAAAGATGTGTAAAATATAAATATGGCTTCAACATAAAAACAACATCCCTTCAAGATCAAATCAAA
>JAUYWI010101749.1:0-22540 GCA_034780595.1 Parotoplana pacifica | reverse complement strand
AAAGCTAAGGGACGTATTAACAACAAGAAAACTGAACCTAGAACTAAGAAAACGAATGCTGAGATGTTATATTACTTTCACTCTGCTATATGCAGCCGAGACCTAGACAATAAGCAAAGACATGGCAAATAAAATTGAAGCTTATGAAATGTGGGCCTATAGAAAGATGTTCAAAATCTCATATGAAAAAAGAAAGACCAATAAAGAGGTTCTACAATTGGTGTGAGAAAAAGGCAGCTACTTAATTGATAAAACAAAGGAAAGTCTATTACTTCAGATACCTGATCAGAGCTGAAAGACATCAATGATAGTTATTAGAAGGAAGTGTAGAAGGAAACTGAAAGAGAGGGCAACCACCTAGATGATGGATAGACAATATCAAAGAAATGACAGGTCTAACTTATCCTCAAACAGTGTGATTGGTGCAAAACAGAGAAAAGTGGTGGATCATGGCAGCCAACCTCTACAGGAGATGGTACTGATGATTATGATGATGATGATTATGGAACAAGAAATATACTAATAGAAAATTATCCTAGGATAGTGCTGTGGATTTGATGGAACTATAATGTTTATATTTATTATTAAATCATGACAAATAATCACTTTATTTAATAAGATTTCAAATTTGTTCATGTTCTAAACATATAATGACCTACTGTATTAATGCAAATTATAAATAGACAGACAATAGCCCATTAAAAATCAGGTCTGTATAGATAGACTAATAGCTACTGTGAAACTTTTCAATAGAGTTTTTGGTTTTGATTTATAATAGCCAATATTATACTTATACTCAGTGATAGGATTATAAATTAAATATTCTTCTAAATAAAAATTAAATTCCAAATATTAATATCAATAAAAGGCTATAATATAAATTGTATAAACAATTTGGATGAATAAGCAAATTAAAAATTTTAAGAGATTAGAATTTAACATAAAAACAACTATTTAATTACAAATTTTATTATTTTCCTATCTATAATATGGAAATTTGATGTACTTTATTGTTAATCTCACTCTGTGTCTGTAAAAGTAAATGTAATATATAGAACATATTTCTGATAATAAATCTCCATAGGAAATTCATGTTACAGTTTTGTCGAAATTAAGCAGGTTTTTGTGCTTAAATGACTGGACTAATTAGCGCTGTTGGTGTAAATTAATCGTTGTTCGTTTAGTTAGGCTTTTATAGTTATAAAGCATAATATTAGTCATGTATGACGGGTTACAGCTTTTTTATTTTTTTTAAATAAGTTCATTATCTATTCGATTAATATTCTAATGAAACAAATGATACATTCACTTACTGAACCTCAATTTAATAAAATCTCCATAATCAATAAGTATTAATAAGTTTATGTCCTTGAACCGTTACCAATGCCTTTGAAGTATATAAACAAACAAATATTTTTTTTAAATTTAAAAAAAGTTATCAATTGGATAATAATACATTCCTTATTATAAAGAATAAGGCAACTCCGGTTGTTTTTATTTACAGATAGCTTGAATAAAATTATTGCTTTACTTTTACAAATTATAAAATTTAATTTAAGCCACAAAGAACTTGAAATTTTTTCTTTAATTTATTTTAGGCTGGAATTCTTATTTTCCTTCAATTGAGACTACCAAACTTGAGGAAAACCTCTTAACTGATTTGGAGGAGTTCCTTTTGTGAGAAATTCTTAAAGCATGATGAATCTATAGGAATTTCATCCTTAGTAGTTCGTAGACATAATTTAAAAATTGCTTAATTGGACATTGCGTATGATTAGAATAATTTGCGTCATCTAAAGCTATCTTTGCCTTAAATTAGGTTTATAGAAACCACTCCACCAAATACAAATTGATTCATAATGAGTCATGTTCTTTACCAAACTGAATATTAATATTTGTAGAAATAGGAGTATAGCTAGGCGACAGTCTTGCTCATAATTTTTGCTTTTCAATTTAATTATTAAAAGTGTATTTTTTTAGTTTAATTATAATAGAAAATAAACAGCATGTAAAATTTGAGAAATGTATAGGCATTCAAAATTTGGGATTGCTTTATTTTTCTACTTTGCGCCTTTTAGCTTACCTAATATTTCTATATTTAGTTACTTTTTGTATTGCGAATGTTATCAAGAAATATCTAAATAAACTAACTGATCTCTGAAAGAAATGCTTATTAAAATTTAAATTACTAGTCTTCTCTAATTTTTATTAATATATTTAAATATCTGTACTGTTGAACTAGCTATAAACAATTAATATTCAAAAACATATAATAGAAACTAAAATGACTGCTTTATTTTTTTAATGATGGCACAATCATTAAATTTCTGTATACAATTACAAACTGGACAGATAAGCAATTTTTGTACAAGTTGCCATTGTCCCTCAATAAAAATGTACAAATAACATGGGTGAAGCCATCGGAAAATGCAAAATTATCCTTTGCAATGGCTAAAAGCTATAAAAATTTGATGCAAACTAATCTTGGTCCATTATAAAATATATAGAAATTTATGTGTAAAAATTATAAAAATTTTCTGCTATTTTGAAAAAGTTGAAGTAACCGGAAAATTTATATGACTACTTTTGAGTGATTTCCCTAAAGGTAGCTTTATTATTAATTACAAATACCTATAGGTATATTTTCTTTAGTTTCTATGGAATTGTTTGTCAAAACATAATTTATATTAGCTTTTGAAAACCATTTAGGTATATTTTCTTTAGTTTCTATGGAATTGTTTGTCAAAACATAATTTATATTAGCTTTTGAAAACCATTTTGGCCATTTTAAAGGTTATGAATCAATTTGTAGTTATTGTCAAGATCAAATAGGTGGGAGGAAGATATTTTTTATGTGTCACAAAACTAAATATTTTTAACGGTGTTATATAGGTTTACGAGAAAGACATTTTGAAAATATGTAAATCCATTTTTGTGTATATTTTTAGAACCGAATTGAATATATGTACAATGGAATTTTATGTTTACATAGATAAAATATAAATTAGAAACGCAAGACAAAAAATTTGACATCAAACATCCAGTATTTCCTTTAAAAGAGCTCTGTGTAACTATTTTTTTATTGAACATTTCCTCGTTTATGCATTGTTTGTGTTTATGATAACACAATATAAAATTAGTTTTATTTTAACTCATGTTATATACCTAACCGATAGTAAAATCCAGATATCAAAGAAGTGGTCGAGTTCATAAAGATAGTCATTCCTAGAATCATAAATAATGTTGGGAGAGTGAGTCATCACCTTATAACTACACTTAAATGCCAACTGTCAGAACCTCACTGGCTTTTAAATTTGATTCAGATTTAGTCTACTGTTAAATTAAGGCTACAATACCCGATTTATATAGTCTACTTGTTATACATCCTTACTGAATATGTTAGACTTATGGACAATTACAAAAAGTGGTTTTATCTAAATATGCCAAGGTTATGTTAGCTGAGAAAAATGACGCATATCTAACGTAATAGTAAATTGATTGAGATTATTTATGTCAGAGAGACAACACAACTGTAAAATCTTTAAATGGTATGTTTTTGCAGTTTGAGAGTAATGCCTAACGCATCAAATTTCGGTATTCAGAAGAGTCTTGTATAATCAATTAAATGGAGTTCTCCAGTTTATTTTCACTTAATTAGTTGAATGTGAGAAACAATGAAATGATATTAGAAGCAAACAAAATATAAATTTATTTGGTAATGAATTCTAATCAAATACTGCGCCCATTGAATACAAATTTCTCACTAAACTGGAATAAGTACTTAGAAACGTTTATGATGAAAACAAAATTTAGATAGATCTTTAACTATATTGACTAGGGGAGAGGGGGTTAGGTGTTTCAATTTCAGGTAACACATGGCTATCCGCAAACGCAGGTTTATTATTATTTTCTAGATAATTTTAGCAGTTTTAACTAAATTCATTGATCTAAATTTAATTTCATAAAATAAAATTTGTACCACGTCGGCCGTGTTTTGAACATAATGACGTATATGAAGCAAATTATAAATAGGCGGACCAATGGCCCACTAAAAACCAGGTCCGTCTGGACAGAACAATAGCCACTGCAAACGATTAAGTTATAATGCTAATTGTTTCATCTTTAGCGTTGATCAGTAGCAAAGAATTATCAAAAATTCTTGAATTAAGTCAGTAGCCTTAAGATTAACAGGCAAACGTGGACACACAATTGTATTCGTCGCCATTATGTTATCAAGTCAGGCAGAAGACGAACTGTTGCATAGTCGAAAGTAAATAAAATTTATTACATAATGTTAATTTTGTAAAAATAAAATTTTGATAACTATATAACATTATTAATATTTGGCTTCAGGATTGTTTTTTTGTTGCATAAAGTACATTTTGGCATTTTGGGACTAACTGTATTTTTTTCAGAGAGCCGTCATGTGACTATAGGGGGGGTCGGACCACCTCAAAAGTTTTTACACTAAAAATTTCAAAAGATAATCTGGTACCCACACTGATTCCAAATTCAATGACAATCGGTTATGTAGTTTTCGAGCAATCTGCAAAAACCTTCGGGGGTAGTTTTCCCACCCCCACCCCCGAAGTCTATGAGGCATTTATAAACATAGATATTTGCCTTAGATATTTCTTGAAATATAGATATTACTTTTGTAACAGTACCCACATAAAAAATGAATGTGTTTTTTTAATTGGACACCATTCACTATTTTCTAAAAATAAATTTATGTCAGAAAGGGTAACTAATTTTAAATTTTCTAGTCGATAACACTGAAAACATCAGGGACATACTACAGTAGGTATGTTTCTGAAAAACATCTTTAAATATGGTTAATCTAAATTTCCCAACAGTCATACCTACGAATGATGAAGATACAAATAGAACACAAAATTGCAAGCAAATTCACATGATTAACTTTTCAAGAAACAAGTGAAGTTAACATTTATTTCAAATGTAATTAGTGATACACTTTATGTATAGATACAGAACGATACGTATTAGATTAGATAGTGTATACAAAAATAACTACAGTATAATACATCATGATAACCTGAAAACAACAAAGTAGAATAAACAAATCTTCCTTTGATTTTGCAAACTAAATAAGATTTTAAATAACTAAGTAATAGATAAATAAATAAAATTTAGGTATTATAAGAAAATCTAAATAGCTCTGAGAAAAGAACACAAATAGAAGTTTACAGTAATAGATAATCTAAACGGGATACAGAACAATTAGGAATTTTCAATATTGTCAGAATTTTAGTTGTATAATATAGATTTATGTATGTAATAAATTAATAAATATAGAAATCAGATACTAAGATGTTAAAATGAAGCTAGTTTAGCAAATGAGACAGTGATTTATTCAGAATAATTAATTAATCTAATAGCCAGTATAAACATAATCAAAATATATAAATATAAATTAAAGAAGTATTTCGAATAAACTACCAACTAAAATAAAAACAAAACAATGTGAAAATGTAGTTCATATACAAAATGATTGATTAAAACTATGAATTGTTCCTATGAATCTTTCCTGAGAAAAATTGAAATTTGTTTAGAATTTGACACTTCAGCAGAAAACAATAACAACAACAAAAATTAAACAGAAACTCAATTTTAAATAATTTATTTTTCAAATGGGCAACTACATATGTACTACTGATAACAAATATTTATTAGCCAAATTAAACTCTGTATTTCTTGGCAATTTGATTTGTCTCTAGTAGAAAACAATATCGGCAGTAACTTCACGTGTAAGTTTAGGTACCTACAGTCGACAAATATCTATAAGAAACGACCGTCACAGTTATTAACATTATACATACTATGGGCTGTAAGATACTTATAATATGAAGTTTCACCAAGAAATTTAAGAAAACTACCGTTTCTAAAACTAAGTCAGCTACATTTAGCCAGTTTTTATCTGCATTCAAGTATCAAGCCGGTGGGATTTAAGATCTATAAGTAAATTATTAAAGAGAAAGCATTCCATTGAAGTACGAGACTAATAATGTAAGCAGACGTAGTGAATACAAAAAAAGCAATTTATACGGAAATCTTAGTTGATGTAATCACATAGTTAGGTACACAATTAGAGGATGTGGCATGAAGCATATAAAAAAAACAAATGATGCAGATACCAATACGGCGAGTGATTGCTATAATTTTTTATGATGAGTGTAGAAATCATTCATTTAATGAGCAAACATGAAAATTGTACTGTAAATGACCGTTACCAAATAGTGATACAAACACAACACCACCTCCCAATCAAACTATGAATGAAGATTACGCAATATGATAATGGTGCAAATATAAGTTATGAATAATGAAACAATTACCAAATAATACAAAAAGCATAGCATTGTCAGTACAAACACATAATAGGATCGTTATATTATGTGTAAATTGAAAACTGACATGAAGATATCGAAATATGCACAAAGATGTGACAAAGTATGGAGAGAACTCGGCCTTTCTGGTTAGACCATTGAGGCCTTACCCCTCCTAACTTTGCTCCTCTGGTATAACAAACAACACCATTCTACAGAAACTTGCACTGCACGAGGGAAAAACGAAACGAAAAGGTAATTACAGAGTATCCAGTGACTAGAAGATCATGCTGGTAGATGAAAATCAATTACTTACGAGAAGTAAAAGGCGAAAAGTTGAGTGTTTTACATATAAGGTTTCTAGACCTTTGGTTTTGAGTTTACATTACCCCGAGATTCAAATAAAATATAAAAAAGAAAAATCCTTATCCGAAACGAGTTATGGTTTCGCATTTTCTTCTAGTAATTTGTTACTGAATAGAAATAGAAATAATGAAAATTGCCTCCATTATATTTATCTGCAAGTAACCACGCCATTCTCTTTTATTAAAAAAAGATTAATCACAATTTATTTTGGAAACTTAAAAAAACATTCACATACTAAAATCCAGAGAAATGATGTATTTTTCTTTTGATTTTTAAAAACTGAAATAATTAATTTAATCAAAACTAAAATAAAACAATTCTGATTCCATATTTTCTAAAATTTTCAATAAGAAAATAATTATGTATGTGAATGTTTTCTATAGCCTCCTACTAACAATTACCTAAAAAGAAATATTGAAACTACTAATGAAGTGTGTGAAAGACACCAAATTTACACAATTTACGTTCTAATCATGCGAACTAGCATACCTATAAATTTGATATTAGACATTCACTAAAATCTGTTTTCATGCAGTGTACATAATTATACGATAAACTAAGCATCTAAAAATATTGTACACAACCCTGCCTAGCTATTATTAATGCCTATTATGATAATAATGGGACGGTATTTCATTGTGCTTAATAATTTATATTGACTTTGCAAGGATTCTATAGTTGAAACTATAAAACCATACTTCTGTGTAGAACTATCAAATTAATTATTTATAAATTTAGAGCGATATAAAGAAACCGAAGTCTTTAAAAGCATCGGAATATAACGGTAATCTAGGTATCTAACGTTAATAAACCTAAATTAAAATACACTCCGTTTTAATAAATTTCCAAACAGCGAAAATACCCCACATTTCTCCAATTACATCTCGAATATTGTTTTCTTTTATTACCGAACTGAAATTTTAGTCATTACGATAAATCGATATTTACCTTCTCATCTCATAGATTTCCATTGATCTCAGTGGAAATATACCAAACTGCTTCCTGTTAGATTAATCTTATTAATAACTTTTAATGTAGATTATAATTCTTTTTGTCATTACAACAATATATTAACACATACAAAAACTAATAAGATAAATTTACTTTTATTATTTTAAATAAATTGACTATACCTAGTATATGTATATTATGGTACCTAAAATTATAGATTAACTAAATTCTAGACAAACATACATACAAGCAATTGTAAAAATTATAAGTACATTAAAAAACAAATTAATAAATTAATTTAACAGGTTCAGTAATTTAGATATTTCGTCCAAACAAAGCTGTTGTTCGCCATCTCAAAAGAACACCCCTTCGGCAAATGAAGAAGCGAAATTTGAAGAAAATTCTTCATTTAGAGAGAGGAAAAATATAATAACCATGATTAAAATAGGTATAATGATGATGAATAGAAAGTAATACAGCAGGAGTTGAAATAAAAAAACCGTTACCACACATCTAAAGAATCATTTTTATTACTTAGATTGATAGGTACCTACTTGACCTAAATTTTATTTTACATCATACTAACTTAAGTTGTATAACCTAAGGTTGTACTTTTATAACGCATTTTATCTCAACTCAAAATTTAACGACCTAAAACAGTTAAATTCATAAATTAAAAGTTAACAATCTTATAGCATCGTCAATTGCAGAAAGCCATGAACATATTTCTCTAGTTTCATACCAGTTTTGAAATTTACAAATAAATTACAATTACAATTATCGGTTTTTAAAAGACAAATGAATATTAGTTGTATTATTTCAATTGCTTCCAAATTCACTGTTAAATCATCAAACATGTTGCGCTAATCTATTCATGTTCTAATGGATGGCAATATTGCGTTTATATCTTTTGTAGATAGATTTGATTCCAGCCAGACAATAGAAGTATTTCCTGTTCTGTAATCTCATCCGACATTTAAATGTTACATGTTTTAGCCGAAGGTAACTGTGCTTGGTGATCGTTAGGCATATCTACACATAAGGACACGTACTTCAATGGTAACGACTCTTCTATTACGAATTTTAATGTCAAAAGCAGATTATAACTAACTCCTACGTAGCTGTACCTATTATATAACATGATTTTAATCAATAATTTACGCATTATTTTTGTATAAAAAAGGTTTAAAGAAACATAGAGATCAGTATTCTCCTAAATCAATCATATTGATCTAGTGTTAAATGGGATTATTGACGCCATATTGGATCAACTTCTTTTCCATAATCAATGTCTAAATTATTCTATTAGCCCAATTATTTATAAATAAGTTTTGTATTTTAACTTTTATATTGTCTATATTCTTAATCTTTTGGAATAAATATTTTGTCACCAGCAGTAGTAGGTATAGGTATGGGAGGAGAGTAGAAATAAAAACGAATTTACCAACATTTCTAGACTATCAAAGCAAAAAAGCCAACCAATAAATAAGTATGAAGTTCCAGTACAACGACTAACTGTCAATCGACCAAACACCTGCCATTTTCATCAGTGCGTAGTTTTACAAATACATGTACAATATAATTAAGGTAATGGTGGTCTGTTTTATGCATTTAATGTACACAACCAATTTGATTTTCCGAACTTATTATTTAAAGAACATTTACCTAATAGGTAATACTTTTCACATCATTTGCAGATCGGGGTAAATGTGTTCATTCGGCCAATACTGAAATAAACGTTGCAAAAATTATATTATTATTCAAATTTAAGTTTTTTATGTAAAAAAATAAGTACCTGTAAATTTATTAAATGAGAAAGTTCATGAAATTAAACAATCAATCTAAAAGTTGGAGGTATGAAAAAGCGTTAACTTATGCATTTTATTTATTAGTCAAAAGAAAAGGGCCTTTTAGTTTATACATAATAATTTTTTCTTTTTAATAAAATTAAATAAAATTAAATGAATGAAGTAAAATGAGTTAAAAAGATATAAGACAAGTAAATTTAGAGAATCGTAATTAAAGGAGAAATATAAGCAGTCATGTTTATTCATAAATAGTGACTAGTTTCGTAAATTCACTTTACATCGTCAGACTTAAATTTGTTACACCCCTGCGATTCTCAAAGCTAATGTCGTCTACAAATTCTCGTCTTGATGATCAAGACTGCTCCTACATTGGGCAAACTCGTCGGACATTTAGCTACAAGAATCAAGGAACACAAACGTTTGGGACCAATAGCTAGCTGAACGTGTGGACAATTGTGAAAAATGTGAAAGTGGTACCCAACTTTTCCAACAATTTAAAATCATTGACAGTGATAGGAATAAATTTAATTTATCTATAAAAGAAGCCATTTATATAAAACAAGTTAATCCCTCATTGAATAGATCATTGTTGGACTGTGGAATTGTTATTTCTTTTTTGTTTAATTTCTTATTGTAATTTATTAATTGCTTTTATTTTTCGACATTTATAATCCGTTCTATATTAAGTAAATAATCTCAGAGCGCTATTATTATTATTTTAATCTCACATAATTAATATAAACATAACAAATTTAAATCTGACGAAACTAGTCACTATTTTATGAATACACATCGTTTATAATCCTCTTTAAATTACGATTCTCTAAAAATGAATTAAATTAAAACATATTTTAATTTAGCTTACGCAATAATCCTTCTCCACTTTGATAAGTCCACAAAAGTCGAAGACGAAACTGAGAGATTTTGTACAATGTCGAATCATAAGACAGAACTTGAATCACAATCATATGACACCAATTCATGTCCCCATACTTACCACAGTTTGTAGCTGAGAGCATGTTCTAGATGCCATTCTTGAATCACAAGGCTCTTTATGTACAGACCACATACAAAAAGGTAAACTATAAACAAATGCTGCAGTTGAACCATTTAACAATACATACAAATTTCTAAGTTCTTGACGCTAAAAAACGGTTACAAAAACCACTATCTCTTTTTTTTAAAAACGCATTTACAAATTTACAAGAATCAGACGAGAACCAAGAAGAACATTAGAGTACAATTATTTGTTAGTCTGGACAAAGGACGGATCAACAACGTGGCGATGCTCGTGGTGGTGCTTCGTGTCACCTCTCCTGTCGTCCCACACATCCACACAGTCGTCGTACTCTGGACCGGCCTGGTGCCCTACAGGGAGTGCTGCTGGTTAACGGAATATGTTGGGGTGAGCGCTTTTCTTTGGAAAAATCAGGCGATGAATCTTCGTAGTCTTTTGATAAAAGAAATAAAAAAATATTTAGAGTTACCTTCATCACACTAATTAACAATGAAAATTGTCTATTTTTTCATATTGTAAACTATGTTTTTGGAAATAATATAGACTTTTAGAAATTTAATTACTAATTGTTCTTCAAATTATTTTAAAAGTTCCATTTTTCTAAATTATTTATCTATGAATTTAAAAAAAAAAGAATTTCAGTAATCGATACGAGTTTATATAAAGTTTACGAGTAGATAGCTATCATTTATTTTTAAATTCAAATATAAAAAAAAAAATTGAAAGAGTTTTGCAGCAAAAATAAGTTTGTTTTATTTTCCCACTCTGCGAGAAGAAGTTTTTAAAATAAATACATTCTTTACGTACTTACCATTGCAGACGCGGATCCAGGGCCAATCATGGGGTCCTAAACCCTTTAATGTTTTCTCATAGTGCTCTTGGCACCCCCTTAGTTGTCTGTGTGGAATATGGTCTAAGAAAAAGAAAGCTTGCGATAAACCTACACGTAGTCAACTTCTGTTGATGCCATACCGTGAGATGACGTTTACTCAGTGTTGTTTAGCATTTTCATTTTTACTGAACAATTTACCGTTCTAAAATCAGACATGATTCCCTATGCAAATGTGACAGAGCTGGTGGAGAAAGAGGAACAATTGAACCCCCCGCCCCAAAATGTTTCGGTATTTTTGTGCACGTACAATGTTTGCAGATGCATGAATAGCGTTATTAAAAACTTCAATTATGCTCTCTGAGATCCAATTTGAACATATGTTTCAAAATTTTCTGTGGTGGACCCCCAGAACCCCACCAAAGGCCCAGTGGGAGCAACTCCTAGAGCAAGGTATAAATAGTAGTTCCGTTTCTAGATATACAAATATATTTATCAATATTCTGTCCCCACCCCCAATCTTGAAAGTTCTCCGACTCCCTTGCTCTGCTATGTTGCCCATGATTATTTCTAATAACAAGTGTTATTTTGTGTATTGCATGTATGACTACTCTTTGGCGCCCCTAAAAAGGTAATTCGCTCCCTAAATTAAAGGTCAGGATCCGCGACTGCATCACAAAACTAGCACGTACCAGTTGGGAACTATTTTTAAACACATAAATCTCAACAAAGCAAAATGTAAACGCTTAATTCCATTTGGTGAAATTAACTTCCTATGTGTATAATATTTACAAATTTAGTACAACGATATAGCAAAAAACTACATGATCATTGGAGTAAAAGTAAAACCTTAAGTATCCAAAATAAAGTAAAATATCGATCCACAATTTTACCTTACACTTGAATAAAATAACAACTGGACCAACCAATTTTAAGCAAAAATAGATTTTAGTAAATGTGTAGTGAATGCATGAAAGTACCGATATAACCTCATAAGGTTTGTGCTTTCTTGCCTGTCATATTTCTGTACATAGTATATAATTTTCGCCTATACTGCACCCGTGCATTTATGCACATAATATATTTAATGTCGGCTTTATTATATATTCTCTATTTTGTATTATATACAACCTACACCCTAAAACAACACTTCTACAAATCCATATAAATGAATTTTATAGATATAGAAATTGTTATTATGTATGTATACCTATATAGGTAGTACCTAGTATCCTCAGTTTACATATAGAGACGATATAAAATACCCATTGTGAAAGAATTTCTCATAGCCTAGATCTATAAAAAGAATATTATTTTGCCCTGAATTTCCACAATATTCATATTGACAACAGTACCCAAACATTGACGACGATGGAAAGTTAAACAGTAGGTAGTAGGTGGTAAACTGAACTATGGAGAACGGCAAATAAATTGTACATTCAAATTTCGTTACTAGGGTTACCTATAGAAATAATATCTCTCTGCCGGGGAAGTTCCTTGCAGTAGACTGGCAATTGTGTATCGACCCAGAGCCACGTGGCATTGTAAATAGACGAAGTTAACTGGGGGGGAAATGATAGATGATATTTCCAATCATAGTACCTAGGTTATAATAGGCACGGAAGGATACATTAGGATGTTTTTCTAAAACAGACTGGATCGAAATAATGTTATTTTTATTCTGGGTACTGACTAGGATTTATTGTCATTACAGAATGGTCGGAATATCAACCACCACTCACCCATCTAGAGTTTAAGACAATAAGAAGAAAATGGCGGCAATGTTTCCCACTGTTTGTCTGGTGAATTGAAAAGAAAAAAAGCGAGATGGACGAAAAATAATGATAATAATTTATCATAAAAGAATAATATGCTAATGTGTTCTACTCTAAGCATATACAGCAAGCTAACAGCAGAGTTGTGGCCGAATGTATTCAGATGAAATGTACGTGAGCAAATTCTTTCTGTCATGTTGCCAGCAAGTTGATAATTAATGGAAACTGATAGGTTTTCTTTACGGATTATGATCGGGTTTGAGTAGACGTGTAATGTGAATAATTAAGCGATGCAGTGGCAAAGTATACGCGCTCCGTCAACGATGGTAGGGTTGATGATATAGAGAAAGTAATAGTTAGATGAGCCATCTCCATATTAAAGAAATCTATTTGGGAAATGTATCTATGCATTTACATACTAGATTTTACACATGGAAATTAATTGTAGCGATGGTTCTCTTATTATGTGGCTGGATAAACAATTTATATCTGAGAATTTAATGCATGATATAATTACTCTGCTTAATATTCTGGGTTCAATTCTAATAAAGCAAAAATAAATAAATGCAATTATTGGTTATTTTAACTAAAAATATGAGTGTAAAGTCATCTAGATACAAAAAGTTATTTACTAAATATAACAATAGGTAGGCGTATCTGTCAAAATTTTCGAAGGTTGATGAAAAGTGTCAGATTTATTATTTTAGTCACATCATTTAACTGATTCAAACAAAAATAATCATCTAAGAATACCCTCGACCTCAAAGGATTTATAGTTTATGGTTTTAGCTACTGATAAAAATAAACTTCATCTAACTATGCATGGTACTTCACAAGTGAAACAGGTCACTGTGAAGCGTTTTAAGGTAACGGTTCTTTTAAGCAACTTGCATCGAAGCAATTTAAATGTAAAATAGGTACTTCAAACTCTCCAAAAAGTAAAGTTGTCAAATAATAAGAACATTATGCATTTGACAACAACGAATTTTATTTATAACTTTTTGAATGAACATCCTGCTCCAATATTGATTTCATCAACCTTGTATACAGTTTATAAACAATATGTCAAGTAAAGTAGATATAATATGGTAATAAATAAATATTACAACAGAGGTACATAAAAGTTTTATCAAGCAAACTATGGCAAATTTAGGAGAAAAAGAAAATTCGTGCTCTCTTGACAAATATGTAAAAGGAAAAAAAATATACAAATTTCACACTTAACACGATGCAAATTAGTAACAGAAGTTATATTGTGGTGTAGGTATGACCTGAACCGCTGTTGTTAAGTGTTTCCTGTAACCACATGTGCATAAATATGATCTTGTTTACTCCTAAGTTGTGTCCCATAACAGTTCTGTTTATCTGGTCTTCTAATAAGACTTGTAGGTACATACACACATCCATCATAGCAGCGTAGACGTTCCTGAATACATCCGTATGTCGACGCGCACATGTGTATCTTTTTTTTCTGAATTGGACATTTATGTATTTTGGTGGTGTATGTTCATTTCCCGGGTCTATTAGTCAACCCGAAACACCGCTACCATTTGGTAACAATCATATTTTATTGGGGCTAAAGTGATGTCAAAAGTGCTTATTTATCCCTATATTTAAAATACACGTAACTTAGACTTTAGGTATCTAAATCTCAATGAAGTATTACAGCCTGCGATCCTTACTTTTGTATAATGTGGTTGTGTGGTAGTAGAAATGTCTTGATTTAACTGCAATATTACTGCTAATAACTGGATAATGTGTATTAGGAATATTTAGTTGATTGCTCGCTGCAAGGCATTTAGATAGTCAATGTATACCTGAATGTATGATGCACATAGCAACTAACTACCGTGGTATAATGACTAGACTCCATTGCATGATATGCAGGCATCGATATAAATTACTTATATGTATGTATGTTTGAATGTTGCTATAGGTAATGGCATCCAGAGCAAAGATAAATGATGGGGATATGTTTTGGGAAAATATAAAACGGCCATTTTTAGCAAACATCTAATTTCTATATCTGCAAAAGATTAGATAGTCCACAGATATTGTATATTATTATGCTGGTGGAAACAAATTGACTGCAGAATAGTTACAGTCACTATATCTATGTGCAAAATGGTTCAGTATAGTTTAGGAATTTCAAACTTTTATTTTAAGACGAAAAACATGCAATTACTAACACAATTCTCTGTTTAAATTTGCTTTCATTAATTCCGAAATTATGTGATTCAAGTCTGACGATATGAAGTTGCACTGGATGTAGGTATATACATATGTACATATGTACTTTATGAAAATAGCAAACAAAAAATGGAACACGTCTAGGGAGCTTAAATACTGCAGTAATAAAAAATATGTGTACATATTATGTCAATATGCATAGCTCTAAGGTAATGTGTGTAGATATGTAATTATGGAAAGTGATGAACTTTTCGTTAAAATAAACAAAACTAACAACTTTAAACGTACCTTTATTTTTATCAGCAGCTTTAACAAAGCAAATAAATGGCACCAAATACAGCTTAGGGGTATCTACAACAACCAACTAGCCTAGAGAAAAAGTTATTTTTAATGTATACAAAATGAAACAGACAGTTTTATTTTTGATTCGAAAACTGGCTCCAAATGTCAGCGTTCAGCAGCAGGTTAGAAATTTAATGAAATAAAAGTGTTAAAATTCTTATTTTTGTACAAATTATGGGTAGATATTGTGGTTTGTCTTTACGATTTAACTAAACTGTTTCTAGTTTCTGTTTTGAAGGATGATTCATTATTATATATTGGTTTTTGATATTAGTCTGTCAAAAAATTATCTTGTTTTATAAATCAGAACTTTTGATATTCAATGATTCAAATATTAATTAGTGCTTTTCAATTAACTTGAATTTGACCTCTGTTTTACGGGCCAACAATTATTGATTTTCACATTTAGCCATATAACTCAGCATTTATGATAGATAGGAATTCCAATTTTTAGAATTTTATCCCTGACATATATTAAATATCTCAGCAACAAAAATAGATATTGGCTAAAAATTCTTTTAGTTTGTTTGAAAAATATGAACATCAGTCAGTGATATAATTCTAAAATGCAGAGTTATAAGCCTAAATTAGAAAATCAATAATTGTCGGCCCTAGTATGTAGGTCAAATCTGAGGAGAATAAACATAGTGTCGTAGGTAAATTGAAAGGAGCTAAATTATATTTGAATCATTGAATATCAAAAGTTCTAGTCCATTCAAAATGATGTTTTAAGCCCTTCGAGCTGGTCCAAACCACAGATCATGTGACCTATGACCTTGAACTTTTTTAGAAATATACTTCCCTAATAAGTTTAAATCAATGTTCCAAATTTCAAAAAATTGTTTCTGTAGTTTACAGAGACATGAAAAATAATGTAAATAAGATCATTTTTAATATAAACGACATTTTATTGAACCGTAAACTATTTTCAAACATAAACAATATGTAACTTATTGCTTGAAAATATTCAAAGTAAAAAAGCATTTTTGACAGACTTTCATGAAATCTGACAAACTTTCAATACAATGTTTAAAAATATTTTTGCTTTCAAAATTTATAAACCTTAAATCAACATTACTGTACCTGACTGTCTGGAAATAATTTCATTAAATTAATTTATTGTGGTCAATATTAAATTAACATTTTAGTATACGTATAATTTCTCTGATGATATTTCTGATTATTATCAGCCTAGAATTATTTACGGAAAACTATTTTGTTACAGTTGTTTAACAGGTATGTGGATAGAATTGGGTGGGATGAATAGTAAAACTACGATGGTTTAAAAATAAAACTAAACACAATAATTGAATTACATATCTTCTATTAGTATCTAAGTGCTAACTGTTATAACATACAAAATAAAATTTTTAATTTGTCAATTATCTTCTACGCACAAATTTTTCATGGAAATACGTTTTATAAAATGTTTACAAATTGTAGATACATTACGTTTATAGGCTTTAGGAAGATGTTTGAAGAGTTCAAATATTCTATAAATTGTGAAATAGATTAGTAGCAAATCTGTCAATCAAGTTGCAAAAATGGCAGAAGTTAGGTCTGAACAATTACATACACATTTGGTATGCAGTTGACTTCGACACAACTTTACTTATTTTACACGGAAAAACTTTTACTACTAAGTTGTTTTATGGTTACTTTTTAAAATGTCAAGAACATTAATTAAAGTTAATAATAACTAGTTATGTCAGAAAACTCTGATCCTTTTATATTTATCAATTAAAGAAATAGACATGATGCGGTGGCTTTAGAGTTAAATTTATCTAAAGTTTCCGGTTAATTTCTATATACGAGTATAGTTTGTGATGACAGTAAATAAAAGTCTACCGAAAGTTTGCCAAAACTAAAAAAAATTAACTGAAAATTAATAATACTTTAAATGTAAAACATACTAGGTATTGCAAATGAATGCTGTCATAATTTAAGATCTTGTTTTACTGACCACAAAAAATGTTTGAGATGAAACATTAAAACAACAACTAAGTATGATATTATCATATTTAAAGAGTATTTTTTCAAATAGTATGGTATACCTAAATGTGCAATATTTGATATCAGGTATAGCAAACGTGACAAAATCTCATTTTCAATTCATTATACTTCAGTAATGTTATAACGTTTTGCTATAAAATTATTTTTATGTGCCTATACCTACCGAATCTTATTTATTTTAAAACAATAAATTTAACGCACAAAGTAAATAAATGAGTCAACCAGATTCTTTAGGTTTCTAGATTCAGTTAACTATTTGATTAAAAACAATTTTATGAATTTGAACTTTGGAGAATTTATAGACCACTCGGAAAAATACCGGAAAATACATATTTACAAAAAATCCATTAAAAGATTCATGGAAATTGAGCGCCGCTGTATGTCCTCTTTCCCACATATGTATGTATTTACCGGTCTTTTTACGAGTGGTCTATAAACTCTTCAACGTGTTAAAAACATTTTTATTGTGGATTTTGATATTTTTATTGACTGAATAGTGGTCATTACTTTGTGATTTTATCCTTAATGTTTTTTTATAATTAGAAAATAATGGATGCCCTGAAAAACAGCAATCTTTAGTTATATACGTACATGTAAGAATTGATTGCTGTTTTTCGGGGATCCTTTGTGTTGTTAACTAAAGAAACATGTAATGTTAAGGATAAATACACAAAGTATTGAATACTATACTATGTAGTCAATATAAAGATTAAAATCCCCAATAAAATTGTTTTTCATTATAAAAATGGTATACTTCGACGTATCGGGAATAACTCTTCTTATAATCATCATTAGGGAAAGGTTATTCCCAAAACGTCGAAGTAAAAAATTTTCTGGATCTGAAAATAAGTTTTAAAAATAAATTGATATGATAGATTTAAAATAGTAAGGGTATGGACATATAATAATAGAAACAGTTGCAATTCAATTGGAAATTGTATGCTGACATTGGATTTGGACTGACATTGATGTGCCTATCAGTTTAGTTTTACCATTTGGAATAATAAAAAAAAGATTCATCAATCAAAGCATTGTTTCTTTGCTTTTTTTATCGTTGATCATCCACATTCATAGATATTTTATGTCTTATGCAATAAATAGTTTTATTGATTAAAATGGGTTGATATTTAGACAAAAATAAAAGCAGAAATTGCCCTATCATTGTTCCTTTGTTCCCACACAATAAATATGATAGCAGATTCTATTAACTTGTTAATGTGTAGTCCACAATATAAGCAAAATATCTAAAAATTAGTTCTTGAATTATTATTGAAGTAACATATTTATATTTTGTCTTTTATGTTTCAAACATTTCCTTCTAGGAAAGAAAAGCAACAAAAAATATAATTGCATTTCTGGTAAAGTGCTTATATATCTTTATACGTTTTGTTGGATAATTTGAACTTTATTTAAATTATTAATTACCTACACATGGCGTGACCAGCAAAAACTCAATATACAAGTGTCTATAAATATATTAATTAAATCTACGAACAGTTTAGAAAAATGTCTACCCAGCCAAAGTTTGAAATCAATCTCGAAGTTATTGCAAAACATTTACTGAAAGTATTCCTACCTGAATCACCAATGATTCCATCGTCCAGCAATGCTATGTGTGGGTGTTCCAGCCAAAACCGGATGTCGCTCTGACCAACATAGAATCGATCGTCGTAGAACACCTCGTCATCAGCATAGGGGACGTCATAGAAGTCTTGCACGAAGCAGAATTCAAATTTGCTAGGCGTCAGCGAATCGGGGAAGAGGTAGTCGTCGTTGACGAAGACTCCAGCACGACCTCGAGTCGGGAGAGTGGTGTCCCTTCCATATAACGAGAATTTGGACTGCTCCACAGGAGAGCGGCTACCCACCCACCAGATATCATCCACATCCAAACAGCTCCCATTGTAGTCGCTATGTCCGCTCGTGGGCTGCATGTAGGCAGACCGCGTAGGTAGTGTTGCATAGGGACGGGAATTTAGTCTGGGGTGTGAGTAGATGGACAACGGAGGCGTTGGGGGTATGGTTACCATCAGTTGTGTCAGGGACGGGTGGCTGGAGTGCTCTAAAGTATCACCAGTAATACACACATCGGTTGCACTTTCCTGGGTCTCAGTTCCAACTTGGTCGTCATCCGATTGTGATTTTCTGCTTTTTGGCGAGACACTGGGCCTCAAGGATTGATTGGGTTTGACAGTAGATACATTGATTTCTTCGACAATAGGAAGAGACGGTGCAGGAGTAACATCAACAACTGGAATGGGCACATTATAATTCTGTTCTAAATTTCTCAGTTTTGTTTCCACAATTCTTGTATTGGGATTGACAACTTGTATAACTTCTGATGGCTCTATTGAGCTAGGTAGTCGTTCATCCATAGATATTGAATCTGAAGTTGTAGCTGCTGGTTCGACCTGCCTTTTAGATGAACTAGAATCAATCCTCGGAGAAGGAGAAGTTTCGATAAGCGATTTGTAATTTGGATTTACGAGAATTGGGTCCAAATAGATAGGTTCTGCTAGGGATATTCTACCTTTTGGTTCGATAATATGGATAAAAGGATTTGGTTTCAGAATGTCGGAAATATCGCTGACCATTGCTTCCTTTTCTTCATCCGATTTAACAGAAAACCTTTCTAGATTTGTGTAACTTTTGTCGTCATCAATTGATACTTGACTTAATTTATTAGACAGTTTTTCAAAGTCATTTTGATCTTCTATTTCTTCGTAAACTTTCTCAGGTGATTTTGGTTTTCTGTCTTTTTTCACATATTTTAAGTTTTGAGGGATTTCGTATTTTTCAATTGAAGAAGCACATTTCATGCTCGATTCTGAATTATCAATGTCATTTTCAACAGATGAAATTCGCATTGTCTCTGTTTTCTTGAAAAACTGTTTAAATTTATTGAGTTTACTTGTCTTAGTCGTTTGCGGATGCTGGAGCACTTCAGTTACTTCTGGAACAGACATTTCAACAATTGGATTCTTCTCAATAATTGAAGTTTCTTCTACAACATCAACATGTTCTTGTTTTACTGTTGACTTATATTCAGGATTAACTTCTTCAGGGTCAAGATACCTCTTATATTCGTCTTCAACAGTTCCTTTGGGTTCAACAATATTTGTAAACGGATTAACATACTGTTTTTCCTCTTCAATCGCAGCTGCTGTAGTTTTAACTTCCGGTCTCTTTATATCTTCACAATCTTCTTTAACATAATCAGTTAAAATTACTTGTTTACGTTGTCCTTTTGGTTTAAATATTTTCCACTTCTTTTGTTTAGTTGGTTTCTCTGGAAGGTCCTTGACATCAATAGATGTGGCCAATACAGTTTCTTTAAACACACTTGTTTGATCAAGTTCATACCCTTCCGTAACTGGCATTTCAACAATTAAGGCCTTTTCAACAACTTCAATTTCTTCATTGGGTTTGGCAATCTTGGATTTGTATTCAGGATTAACTTCTTCAGGATCAACGTACTTCTTATCTTCATCATTAACAACTCCCTTGGGCTCAATGATGTTAGACAATGGATTAACGTATTCCTTTTCTTCTTCAACTGTAACAGTTGCTTCAACTTCTGGCTTCTTTATTTCTTCACAAATGTCTTCAATAATTTCAGTTTTAATTTCTTGTTTACGTGGTTTTCGTTTCAATAAATTTACCTTCCATTTATTACTTTTTGATGGTTTCTGTGGAAGATCTTTGACGTCAATGGATGTGGCCAATACAGTTTCCTTTGATACACTTGTTTGTTCAATTTCATATCTATCTGGAACAGGCACTTCAACAATTGGAGCCTTTTCAACAATATCTGTTTCTTCTGTAGTCTTTGCCATTTTTGACTTGTATTCAGGATTAACTTCTTCAGGATCAACGTACTTCTTTTCTTCATCATTAACAATTCCTTTGGGCTCAATTATGTTAGACAATGGATTAACGTATTCTTTTTCATCTTCAATTGTAACAGTTGCTTCAACTTCTGGCTTCTTTATTTCTTCACAAATATTTTCAATAACTACAGTTTTAATTTCTTGTTTACGTGGTTTTCGCTTCAATAGATTTACCTTCCATTTATTACGTTTTGATGGTTTCTGTGGAAGGTCATTGACGTCAATAGATGTAGCCAATACAGTTTCCTTTGATACACTGGATTGTTCAATTTCATATCCTTCTGGAACAGGCACTTCAACAATTGGAGCTTTTTCAACAATATCTGTTTCTTCTATAGTCTTGACCATTTTTGACTTGTATTCAGGATTAACTTCTTCAGGGTCAACGTACTTCTTATCTTCATCATTAACCTTTCCTCTAGGTTCAACAATATTTTTCAATGGATTAACGTATTCCTTTTCTTCTTCAACTGTTACAGTTGCTTCAACTTCTGGCTTATTTATTTCTTCAGAAATGTCTTCAATAATTTCAGTTTTAATTTCCTGTTTACGTGGTTTTCGTTTCAATAGATTTACCTTCCATTTATTACGTTTTGATGATTTCTGTGGAAGATCATTGACGTCAATAGATGTGGCCAATACAGTTTCCTTTGACACACTTGTTTGTTCAATTTCATATCCTTCTGGAACAGGCACTTCAACAATTGGAGCCTTTTCAACAATATCTGTTTCTTCTGTAGACTTGGCCATTTTTGACTTGTATTCAGGATTAACTTCTTCAGGATCAACGTACTTCTTATCTTCATCATTAACAATTCCTTTGGGCTCAATGATGTTAGACAATGGATTAACGTATTCCTTTTCATCTTCAACTGTTACAGTTGCTTCAACTTCTGGCTTCTTTATTTCTTCACAAATGTCTTCAATAATTTCCGTTTTAATTTCTTGTTTACGTGGTTTTCGTTTCAATAAATTTACCTTCCATTTATTACTTTTTGATGGTTTCTGTGG
>JAUYWI010101738.1:0-11484 GCA_034780595.1 Parotoplana pacifica | reverse complement strand
ATCAATGTCTTTTAACACCTTATTTTTTATCTTCCCATGCTCTATAACATTTCTATCAGACTCATTTCCCTTCATACATTTCTTGCTCTTGAAATCAGGAGTCATTGAGATGGTGACTCTTCTTTCCAGAGCATCTGCCTTGGGTCCACTTTTCTGCACCGCAATGAGTTGCTTATTACTCTTTAGAACATATTCCACAAACGTTAAGCTTTGCCTTCATTGAGACTTCGTCACTCATTCCACATTCCATGATCTTGCTCTTTCCCATGTTTACTTTCAATCTTTTTCCTTCGAATGCCTGTTTCCATTTCATAAACTGGTCCTCTAGCTCCTTCATGTACTACGCAAATATCACCAAATCATGAGCATAAAGCAATTCGAATAGCTATCCCATTCCATTTTCTCCGACAACACGTCCACAACTAATGCAAATAAAAGTGGTGACAATACAGATCCCTGATGTACGCCAACTCTTACATTAAACTCCTCTGAGAGTGTTGACCCTATCCTGACTCTGGTCTTGACGTCCTCATAAAGCTTCATTATTGCATTCTCTAAAATCTCAGGAACAAATCTTCTCAGTGCCTATTCACTTACGTTACGTGTCACGGGATCAAACGCCTCTCAAGATCAACAAAGTATATAGAGTTTCCGCCGCTTCTCCAATTATAGCATTCTTGCATCCTCTTGTAATAGCACACAATTTCTATACTTGATCCAGACGTTAAGTTCTTTACTCTGTTCATACGAAATGTTCATCTTTTTCTTCAACTTCCCTCTATTCATTCTCCAACTTCCAAATTTTAATCTACTTCACCTGCACTCCCTTCTTCTTCAACTTCGCTGCATCTAGCTTATCCACACGAGCCACTACTAGACTATGCTGGAGTTCTGGTAGACCTTTGATGTTACGTACCTTCCAACGATGAGTCTGTCTCACCAGAATGAAATCGATCTCTGTTTCAGAGCTTCCAGATCTAAAGGTCACTTTTTGCTCTTCTTGAACCATATATTAGTTACAGCCAGCATTCTCCATACAGAATTCAAGCAATCTTTACCCTCCAAAAACTCCATGGATACCTTCAAATCCATCTGATTGTATACCTACATGCCAGTTGAAATCACAAGCAACGATGAAAAATTCAGAGTCTCTGACAAGTTCTGATTCTGATCTTAAATTGTCATAGAATTTATCTTTCACAACTTTATCAAGTCCTATCTGTGGAGCATATGCAGACACTATCCTTACTAACTGCTTTCCATATAACACCAAGACCACAACCAATCTTTCAATTATCCCTCTGACTTCCACTACTTTATCACATATTTCTTCTTTCACTAAGATGCAACTCCAGCTGCACTGTCACTTGCAAACTAAAATAGTTTGTATCAACATTTCCTTGTCCAACGAATCTGGTACTATTTCCCTTCCACCTCACCTCTTGCACATTGCACACATCTATCCTCCTCGCTAACTCTGCCACTATCTCCATGCTTCGACCAACAAGTGGTCCCACATTCCAACTACCAAACCTCAGGTTGTTATGTTTACCCGGCGAATAGCCTTCATTGAAAAGACCAGGTCTTTCCATGACCACCTGTTTCTCGTAGACTGGTGCCGCCCAAGGCAACTACTGGCTGGTTGCTGCCCATTTATCTTTACTGCCATATGGTGCAACTCTTTCTGCTGTGGGACTACTCTCATAACCCAAAGACCCCATCGGTTTTATGGCGCCGACGGACTCGCTAGTTACAGATATGAATAGTAGTCATTGTGTGCATTTTATAGGTGTTAGGTGGGGCTTCCTAACACCACACACGACACCCCATCCACCCGGATGCAGTTTAGAGTCATACTCAGGGCTAATAGAATAATAAATTATCTTGATCATTTCTACTTTGTATTCAGATGACTTAATTTATCGACTTAGGTTTGGTTTGTATTGTATAGATAATTTATTGTATTTTGAAAACTTATAAGGACTACTTCCAATATTTGAAAAAAAAATTAATGACAATTTGTTGATTTGTTTTTCTAAATGAGATAGAGTAAGCGTATAGGAGCGAGCGGTTTAAACTTTGATTTAATTGAAATTTGATTATTTAGATAGGCTTTTGGATATTGGTGAAGTAATGAAACAATAAAGTGCGTCATTTTTTATTACAATAAATTAGGCATTAGACAATTATAATGGAGACAGATCAGAGATACATATGAGGTATTAATTAGTAGAATGAGATAGATTTCTGCTTCTGAAGTTATTTGTCTATTTTAAAAAGTTCTTTTTAATCTTTTATTTTTAATTAATAAAATACTTTTAATTAGCGAAGTTGTTTTCTTGAGAAAATGAATCATTTGCTAAAAATAAATTACAACTTTTGTAGTTAAATAGATATACATTTTTACTGATTTGTGTAGGTATGGGATAACATTTTGCCAATGGAACAATACGTCTACATTTTAATTGAAGTATTCAATCATCAGTATGGTTTGTTTCTTCCAAGAGACTGATGTATATAGTTTTCTGTTTATGATTCTACTAAAATTATTTTACATTGAAATCTACCTGACTATTCTTTCATAATATCATAATCATTTCTGAGAAAAGGTGAGAATCTCCTTAACTATTCTGATATTTTGTTGTCTTGTCCTGAATACTATCCCCGGAAATTGACAGAGTACTTTGAATAAACTGTAATTAATTTCAGACAAAATAAAGCAAAATCTATCATCTACTTTGCGAGCACCTAATACGACAATATGGTATTTTTGAATGCAGTTTTGAGGCGGAAGGTTCAGAGTCGCTGTTGTGTGTTGAACAGAACAGAGGCAAGTCTATATAATAGCAAAGTTTTCACAATAATTTCTGAGGTTTCCATCCCGTAGTTGTCTTTGAATCATACGATGTTACCTGGAATGAACATGAAACTGTTTCCGTTCTAGATTTGAAATGTTAGAATTATGTAGCTTGAGATTATTATGTTCTCCGCAAATTATAATTACAATGTTCGTTTCAAAACTCCTATTGCTTTTAATTCCCTCTGTATATTGACTATGTATAGTACATTGCACTCAATCTTAGAAATTTTTAAAATTAACACCATTCCAACGTACATATTATATTAGAAATATGCTGGTAATGTGACAAGCAATGTATTTTGCAAATAAAATAGTCAATATTTTTAAAAGGCTTATGAAAAAAATTTTTGAAATGTGAAGTAGTTTATCACTATTTGCCGTGTTCTTTATGGCCCCATAAATAGCATCCATGAAAAACACGACGTCTAATTCATTGATCAATAATAATATAAGTGTACTACGATTTACAATATTCTAAATTTTGCAATCCTCTACACAGCCTATCATTGTTGTAGCGTTTTACCGGATCTATATATTGTCTCTTTTTATCTGTCATGGAGTGCTAAAGTGCCTATTTTAGGACTCTGTAGTGAGTGAGTCATGTATTCCCCGGTTCAGAAATAGTTTTACAGGATATTAGTAGTTGCACTGTTTGTTATATAATCATAATTACTATCATTATTCAGTTTTATAAATTTACATTAAGCTATTTATCACAATGCCACATATTATTATCGTTCCTTATAAAGGTGTATACATTATATGAGGTTATAGGCAGTTAAGTCCTAATTTGGTTTGATCTTGTTTGAGGTTTATGGTTACTGTATTGGAGCCCTCCCTGTATTGAGGTAAGCTTAGATTTCTGATTTATACTATTTTCATGCTCTGGTTATTGTTTTCAATGTATGCGAACCAGATTATGTTTGTGTGGGTTCACTAATGTGGTATTATAATAATGATTTTTGCCGGAACATTTAACTACATCGATGCATTTACATGATTCAATACCTAATAATAAAAAAGTAGTATAACTGTTAATTGCCATGCCAAATACAAGAAAAGTTTTATTTTGTGTTTGAAAACCGCCTCTTTTTGCATTAAATTCTTTGTTTTTTCATTACGTGAGTAACTTAAAAATTGAATTTGAATGACTAAATAAGAAAAATTGAAAGGGTAAATAAATACAGAACTAACTAAAATGTTGACCTTCATCTAATTACATTTGAGAAACCAACAGCCGCTGTTGATCTCTGCGACATTTTATGCTTTCATGCAACACCTTTGGAACAATAGAAGTTTTACTATATACAAATAAATATATTTTTTTGTTCCTGTAATATGTAAAATAGATGTGGAAATACTTTAATAATTTATTTATAATTGCTCATAGAAAGAATGTTATACATACAATGTTTTTTTGCGCAATTGCATTAATGATGATGTGCTCTACTGTAGTAGAATTGGGTGATTTATGATTTGTAACCGGTTTCAAAATATTTTTTAATGTCGCTGCCTTTGATAAAGGCGAATTAATAATATTCAATGGATGAATTATGGATTGACTTTGTAACATATCATAATATGGTCTGTAGATTATTGCTCATTTAAGCAATTTTACTTCATCAACTATTTTAAGATAAAAAAAATAAATTATGATGTGTATTGTAAAGTATTTTAAGAATTGGAATTTATTGTCATTTTGCTGACTCTAACATATTTGTACACTTTGAAATCTAAGAATTTGTAAATATTTGTAAGAATTACAATTCAATATTTTCTTCAATTTATCGTAGATGCTAGTTCCCATACTTTGTCTAGTACAAGTGTTCTCTGAAGTTTTCAAGCACTTTGGTAAACATTAAATTTGGTTATTTTCTGGTGTTGTTAAATTTAGTATTTGTGAAGCTTTTACTCTCCCAGTTATATTATGTCACTTTAAAAGGTTTGACCAAAAGCTTTTCTGGGAAAGATTGGTTTTTATCAATTGAAACGCTGAGATACACTCCTGATGTGTACATACTCGTCGTATATAATCTCGGTGAATATATCACTTATTGAAGGTTCAAATGTAAATACTCGAATGTATTTTAATTCATTATATTTGACTGTCTATGAAAGATTTGTTCCCATTGTCAGATGATCTTAGAAGTTCAGAGTTGAGAAAGTAACACATTTAATTAACCTATATTATCGCTTTAGGGTTAACCTTTTATAGATGCAAATTTATGTGCAATTCTTTCTTCTTTTTCTAACTTCGTATAAAATTATATGTTCTTGTTATTCATTATGTGGCTTAGCTAAAATATAACTTCATCTTTAACACAAATCAGATCTCTCTTTTTATTTGAGTAGGTATGGAATTTTTAACTGATGGCATATAAACTTACATTTTCCTATTTTATATTGATGAATAGATTTAAAATTAAAGTGTTGATTGAAATTTTCTGAAACTACCGCAGTACAGGTTTGTGCAGTTGATAAACAATATATCTTGTTGACAGATTAATATAAACGCTTTAATTAGAATACGTCCATCAACATCACGTTTGGATAGTCTATCTCTGGACTAAGATATACATATAGGTGCCAATTAGTCATAAGAAGAGGAATTTACATGTTGAAAATATTTTATTTGAAGAAAAACACATCCAACTACATTTGTAAACAATAATTAAATGTGAACCATAAAAAGTGTTCCTAACATAAAATAATATCTTGATTTTTGTTTTTCATTTAGCTAATTTATTGGTTTACGTGTTCGCACGACAACGCAAATTATAATGGATGGATTTTTTTAAAGAAAAATATTATTAATCAAAGTCTATTTCCTCAATTTAGATTTTTGTTGTAAGTTTATGTTTCACACGTTTTTATGGCGTTATATAGAAAACAAACTGAATTCTACAGTTATACAGGCTGCTGTGCATGATAAGTTTCCAGTAATAATCTTCAGTGATACCGCTTTCGCCGGATTGATGACTCAAAACAAAATTCAGATTCAGAAGAAGATAAAATTGAACACGGTCTATCTTTGTTATTCAAGGCTCTACCACCCATTGATAATTCAACACTACTAAGAATGCCCTACTTGTATATTTGATTGCGCGTAGACTTAACAAGTTAAGGGTCTTGCTCGAGCAAACCGTTCCGAGACTGGCGTCTCTACATGCGATTATGATAAATATTATATTGCATCTATCCTTAAAGTAATCGAGTCTGCTTACACTTGAAATATAGTCTAAATAACATGTTATTCAGCGGTGTAGAGATTTTTGAGTTGATAGCGCTGTCTTGTAAAAAGGCGATTTTACATGTCTATAGGAAAATGTTTCTATGGGGTCGTTAACATCCTAATTGTATATGATGGCAATTCTATGGTTTTCAAAAAGCAATCTAATAGTTTATCAAGATATAAATGAGATTATCACATCTTTTTATGGATGTTAGTTCAGGTAATAGAAACCCAGCTATGTTGCATAGTATGCTCCTCCCTACTGAGGTATATAACTACAGTTGATGAAAGTAAACTTTAATTTTTTACAACCAGTGTATTCCAATTTCATTGTGTTGCCTATTGATTTTTCAATTACATTTTATTTGCATTGACGCAGGTGTTTAGGTTAATTTAAATATATTATAATTCTGTGTTCTTTTGAAATATAATCAGTGGAGCATGGTGAATGTGATTGATTATAACTTGCTCACTGAACGATTAATTAGGATTAAAACGAATAAGTTAAATTTCTTGTGTATTTGCTTGTTGACATATTTCGTATGGTTAGGTCGGCCTAGTCTAATAAAACTGTCAAAGTGATGTGTTTTGCTAAATTACTGGTCATTATTGTTCTCTGACTGAACTGCTTTGTGTGAAATTGGAGCTTTGTGACAATAGATCATTTATTATTTTCACTGTTCCATGCATGACCGTGGTGTTGCTCTTAATAGGTGTGGGTCGGGTCGCGCAGTTTTCTAGTTTGGTCTGCAGACCACAGTGTGCGTTACAGTGTGAATGTGAAGATGATTTGATGTAACTAAGTGTTAGGTAGGAATGGGTACGGGTTACTGATATCATGTGGCCATCATATTTTCTCTCTGAAATAGAATTTATAGAATTTTATTTTTTATAGTCTACATATATTATCTAACATATAGGTAATAATTGGATACAGCCACAAAGCTTTCTAATTAATATTTGGTTGGTATGTAAGGTGGTACTATCTATTTAGAAATCCACACTAAGGTCGAGATATTGTTTAACTAAAACTGAACAGCAACAAAAAACAGTACAATTACATACTTAATATAAAATTATAAATCTTGAATAGACACGTATTTAAAAAAGATAGTATGAATGATTTTTCATTATTTATGCATAGATAGATATTATCAAGGCAGCATCTAGGTATGTGTACAGTTATAACATTATGTAGTTGTTGCAACGTATCAAATAATTCCATTCTATAGTTATTTTCGAAACTTAGTAATTTTGTAACTTTATAATAAACAACAGAACATATTGTTTAGACAACCGTATGATAAGCCTATAAGGTCATAAGGTCATGTTCAAAAACGTACATAGGTTGTCGTTTAAACAATTTTTAGGAAGAAGTTGTTGCTGAAAAACATTTATAATTTGTTTATTGCATGTATGTACAACACAAGAAAGAGAAAGTCTTATTTGATTGATCATTGTCAGCTTTATTCGCAATAAATATTGGCAGATTTTTCATTAATTTTAAATTTTAAATTCATGTCAGTTTGTTTGAAAACTCCTACTTTGTTTCCCTAGATAACAGAAACGTAAAACACGTATATAAATTAGATAGATCTACATATACAGGTTTCGTACGAGTATTATTTAAAAGCAAACTTGATTTAGTTATAAAAGAATAATAAAAGAAATCTTGGTAATAGTTTTTTAATTAGTGTTTTCTAAAGCTCTGAATCGCTTCAGTATATCTCAAAGGAATTGAACTAAAAGAAAATAGATTTTTTCTTCTTTTTAATTATTCTATATGAGCAGTTAATTAAACCTATGTATGTATAAAAACTGAGAAAGTAAGCATCTTTTTTATTGTGTTATGCATTAACGATTCAACGAGTTAATGTTTATTTAGGACTCTTTTTTTTACTATTATAAGAATATTTTCTCATATTCTCGTATAGTTTTCCATTTTAACACAAATGTTAGATAAAATTGAATGTTTTAGTATAGTTGAAATGATACTGTTGATGCATAATTACATTTAATTTAAACTACGCGTGTTATTGTATTAGTGTGGTTTAACTTTTTGTATACTTAGAAAAACTGTTCTATTAGATGTCAATGGCATGTCTCTGACTTCAAAATCAAAGTTAAACCGACTTGCTCCTCAATAGTCCCAGAATGTATAGGATATCAATAACCAAACAACTGTTTTCCATGCACATTAGAAGTTTTGAAATTGAAAATCATTCAAAGTTTTGACTACAGAACAACAAAAGTGTTTATAATTAAATTTTGTATAATGTATTAGGTGCATTTCTATACTATTTCATTAATAAGTAGTGTGTTCAAACCATATATATAATGGTTATGTTTTAATAATGTTTATTCTAAAATTCGTGTGACTGTAAGTTTGTGTCATTTAGGTTTTTTATCTAGAGATCAATTGAAATTTATTTGATTTTATTGATTTATGAAACCAATTGTTTTCACGAATCATATACAGCTTTGTCATTTATTTATAAAATTTGAAACCTGTTTGTGATTTTTTTTGCTTCGGCTACGTATACAGCCCCGCTCATTAAAAACGCTGCACCCTTTATATTCTCACATTTTATCATGTTATTATAAACACACGGTGAGAAAATTATATGACCAACAAAGTTAACATTTTACACAACCTTCAAGCAGGTCATTAGATAGTTGTGTAAATTTTTTAACTTTGTTGGACGTATACTTTTCTCACAGTGACTGTTAAAAATAACATTATAAAATGTGAAAATCTAAGGGTGCAGCGTTTTTAATGACTAACTGAAGTATAATGTTATACCTATTGGATAATATTTAAATTTTGATCAAGTGGTAACATCTTGGTGGCACTGCCCATGTTCAAAATATATATATATTGACACTCTTGTCAGAAAATTTAATATTTTCAAAAACATGGTAGGTAGAAGAGCAATGCATTTACTATATACCATTTTATTATTATTTCTCTGTAGGAATGAGTTTTTGTTAAAAATAAATTCAGGTATTTTTTATTCTGTTGCACCTCTTCAGACTGAGTGCCATCACCTTACCTTGCCCGACCATAAATTTTAACTGTTAACGTTCTTGCAAATCGTTTGAACCATTTTCTGGCAATTTTAAGATAACTTGTCAGGAGGGAGTGTGTTACAGCCTAGAGCTTTATTGTTAGATAACGAAGTGACCGTTTATTGATTTAACTGTTTTTAAATAAATTCTGAATGTCAAGTATTTGGATTTTTTTATCATGTGAAAATAGCAGTAGACATTCTTAGAATTTGAACCAATTTGACCCTTTTTAAATTTTGTTGTCACTACTGTATGACTAGTGCAATTGAATCTTCTACTGAATGTTATTGATTAATTTCTGTATCCATTTGCTAATTAATACTCTCGTAACTATGTCAAGTTTCAGACATAATGTCGGTATGACGTAACCTAGAATTATGAGATCCTATCAGTTATTTTTTTGAGATATAATTTCTAAAATAACAACTTTGTAAAATTGACCAAATATATAAATATATATACTTCGACTACAGAGCTAGGTAGAGAGACTGTTGTTCCACTTTAAAATTAGTCGATTTTTTTTCTTTTAGAACCAAATGATGAGAGTGCTGCAAATGTAGATGCGGCAAAAACCTGGCGAGAAAATCGTGCTAAATTCAATGACTTGGCTTCTAGAAGCGTACAGAAGAGCTTGGGACTCTTATCCTAGCTGATGAATGTCTGAGTAAACAATTTTGTGATAAAAAGAAATAGTGTGTTCTTCGGCATTTGTATTATAATTGTAATAAAAAGGGATTACTATTTTTGTGTGGGGTTCTAGATTATGTACCATTTCTAGACCTCATTAAACATTTAGTAGACTTCATGGATTACAAGCTGTCCTTCACACAGAGGATTTCATACATCCTAGGAACTGACATTTTTGGTATCCACACGCTTTTATCGCAGATGAGGAAGAGCCCAGTTTTCTCTAACTGTATCCAATTAGCTGCAATTTGGCAAATCCCTGATTTGAAAATTATCATAATAGTTCTCACGAAGTTTCGGTTCTCTCAACAATATTTTGATAGATCCGTATCTCAAATTAGATGTAGGTACCTGTCTAGATGCGGATAAGAATAGGTGGCTTTTTTATTATCGGATTGTTTTATAATGAACTAATTTCAAATTCTAAATACCTGCATTACTAATGAAATCATTTAGAAACCATCTATTTTATCTGCACGTAGATAAGGCGTTTCTTATATTGGGCTAAAGTTTGATTTTGAGCCCTTACTCAAGTAAACTATCTTAATTCCATTGTTTTGTTTTGTTAATCTTCTTTCCAATATTCATGTTATGGAAGAAAGTTTCATGGTATTTAATCCTAGACCTCACACCCATATTTATGCATATTTACACAATTTTACGTCATCATCAGTCACATTTCATGGTGTCGTATGCGTGACATTCTTCCCTATTAGATACAGTCCATAAAGAATCAGGCAAGTACTAACAATTAGTCTTGAGCATTATTCACATTTGTGTTTGTATTTCACTAACTGGTCGGTAAAATCCTCCACACCTTGTGACTGAGTGTTAAATGGCTTACATTATATAGCCATATCAATACAGAGATTAGAGAGACCAATAAATTTGATTTAAAATTCAGCAATTGTGTTTTTCTGTGTGATACCTACATACATATGATTTTCAATCTTCTAGAAATTTGACTATAAAGTATTTAATTATTGCAATATTATGTAATATATGCGATGCATTTTGTAAATGTACCTATTATTACATTAGGATTTAGATACTTTTCCAATTTGTAGCTTATCCTAGTACGGAAAAAATAAGATTCTTAACATGTCATGGAATTTGATTACTTGCCTAAAAATATTTTTGTGTTTTACTCTTTTGAATTTTCTCAAACATGTAATAGATTTATTTATGAAAGTATAAATTAGTTATGGGTATTGTTCTTATACTCACTTTTTTTCAAAAACTAGTTATTTTCTATTATTCCAATGAATAAGTGCAAATTATTTTTTTAAACTCCATTTGGACACTGAAAATGGTTTTGGAAGAATTTTTTTCTAGCACTTATGAACCCTATAATTATTCTTAAACACTTTATTCTTTACTTTTTTATTATACCTATTAATATATGTGAATAAATATTATTTAAATAATATTTAAAAAGTTCAAGTGATATTGATAAAGTTTGAACCCTGAAAATGAAGATAATAGTATTTTAATGTTTTTCTAATTGCAACTTTAAATGAGTAAGAAAGACTCTGCTGATTTATAATTATTCTGTAATACAGGGTGTGTAAAAAGTCTTTGGCGGTCATTATATAAAACAAATTTATTGTATATTTAGATTATGTAGTTTTATGTA
>JAUYWI010101727.1:0-11485 GCA_034780595.1 Parotoplana pacifica | reverse complement strand
GGGTGTCCAGACCCCCTGGACCCCCCCCGGGATCCGACACTGTTGTTACCCTAATACTAAGATAAGGAATCTGACATATTATGTGTGTAATAAAAGCACCCCACTATTTGACCCTTGAGTACCCCAGCTTTTAAACTACAGTTTAATATTACTTACATATTCAAAACTACATTGCTGAGATTACAGTTTTAACATTTCAGTTTTAAATATAAATAGTGACCTGATTAGGAGTGTTAAAACTATTTACAAAATATGCTCAACACTCAGGACAAAGTAACAACTCACTAGTGCTTCAAAATTTTACTCTAATGAAGGTCATTGGCTAATTGACAACCCATCCAATAGCCATGCTACTGACATCAAGATTGAGAAGTCATTAAACATCAGCTAATGTGTCAAACAGTGAATGTGGCAGGCTGCCAGATATCTGCAGTTTAGTGCAATCACAGAGGAACCAGTATCCTGATGGACCAACTGCAATTATATAGATTCCTTAGTGCCACTGGCGCCCATAGATCTGATTGACTATAAAAACTGGCGTCTCATAAGCAAATAGGTGTTTAAAAAATCGATTTAGGAAAATATAGGCGATACTAAAATCAGCAAATAATGTGATATATTTTTCAATAGAAAAGAATTATGTAGATATTAACCAATTTTAGCTGAATTTTGGCGAAAAGTTCAATACAATTTTCTATGAAATTTCAAATAAATAATATTTCAAATAGATAATATCATATCATATCATTTGCAGGTTATAAAGCCTTCCCTCAATGCCAACCTACTTCGATTCAGGTATTGGAGACTTCTATGTAAATAGTAGGTAGGTATGCCCATCCTGACTAATGAGATCAAATGAGCATTTTTCCTACAATTACCGTTTTATGTTATCAATTTTAGATCCATTTCTACAATTGAACATAAAATTACCTTCCTCATCCTTAATTTTATTGCATATTTTTGGGGATTACGGGACACACAAAGATAAAATAGACCAATTAAATGGGGAGCAAATTTGTGTTTATGTCTATGGTATATATATCAATGACTCAGGGTTATGTCAATAATATATAGCGAGGTATGCACAGTGTTTATCAATATTTGCAATAAGTGTTAATTATTTTTTCCGCGTGCAAAATTAAGAAGGATCTGAAAGACGACCATCTACTGTTTGTACAGATGGTTTGAATTCTGCCTAAACTTTTGACATTGCCTTCAACCCAAGCATTCACTAAATATTCTCGAATATCAACAGCAGAAATGTTATCTTTTTGAAAGAGTTGCAATTAAATAATTAGCACATTGATTTGTGCTCCATATCTTAATTTTGCACGCGAAAAATAGTTCACTTTGCAAGCTGTTTTTGAAAATCGATGATCTCTATTATGCATGGTCATAGATATTTAGTTTTGCCTCGCATACCTATTGTCATAACCAGAGTTGTTGATAAACACAAATTTGATTCCTCCTAAATTTCATATAATTAAAACGCCGTTGTTTTACACACCCTGTACATTGTGGAAGGATCCGGGGGATGTTGATTAAAATATATGTTAAAAAAAATATATTTATGTGTTTACAGCAAAACTCGGGGGTACCTATCTCCATAAAAAAATAATAAATTCCTATTAAATTTGAAAATTACGTCTGCCCTGTCGTTTGTGAGTCAGTTCCATGAAATTTTGTTTGTCGACGAAGAACCCACAAAAATTAATACCAAGGTGGATTAAAGAGGTGTCAGCTAGGGTGATCGAGAAAAATAGATCTACTTTAATACAAGTTAATTTTTAATTTTGTGTATTACAAAGTAACTGAATCTGCATTGTTGATATGCAGTCATTTCTACAAAAAGATGGATTTTCAGATTGGGAGTTCTTTTTTGGACCTGTAGCTGTACTCTATTTCTAGGAGCAATATTTCTGATAAAAAGAATCAAAAATAGAATTCTTGTGCTCTAATACCTATCAGTATTCGAACAAGTATTTTTTCAAAAATATGAAAGAATAATTTGTAGCAATCGATTTTGACAATTTGTCATTTTCATATTTTTAAATTTAAAAGGGTTGTTTGAAGTCTCTTAGCTGAGCTCAACATTCCCAACATTCGAGGTATCTAGTTAATTAAAGGTAAATAAAAAATATTGGTAACCATTTTAATATTTTATTTGTAGTAGGTGGAGAAACTTACAAAAATCAACTCAAATAAATAATATATACAAAATATGCATTCAATTAAAACAAAATTATCTAAACTATCTATCAACGAAGAGACATTTGAACTAACAATTATTTCACAAGTCACTAACAAAAAACACATAATATAGGCAGGTAGTAGTTAAAATGATTTATACGTACATTGACAAAGCATTAAAACCAGTCCAGTACATAAGTATCATTTGGGGAACGGTACGGTACCATCTGAAAAGGCCTCCCAAAAACTCAGTTTTACAAAACGGTTCCTTTAAGTAAGTAAAACTTTCTTATCGGACAATAAATTATTTTGTGATCATAGTTACAAGTACTAATATAGGAATAAAACCATGACAAAACAGAACAATGTTACAATTAGTTATCCCTAAACAGTTATCTAAATTATTTAGGATAACATAATATTGATACATCATTTGCAAAACTAGTACAAAAACAAAACAGTATACACAGGCGACAGTTAGATAGACAGTAGATACTCAAAATGTTTAGATTACATTATGCTCTAAAAGTTTAAAAACATTGCAAAGCATTTGAGAAACTATAAATACTACTAGCTAATTGATTTGGTTTTTTCCTTTCCTTTATTATTTCACAAAAGATTCAATCCCAATACTTTCCAGAATCACATCAAAATGAGGAACAGTTCAAAAATTATATTATAACACAAAATAAGCGTATGCTAACGTCATAATCATCAAGATCCAGTGCTGGGCAATTGGCCTTCACCAGGCCTGCAGTGTTGCGCAAAGAAGCGGATGACCTGTAGACGCTCGGTACCGGCCCTACGACTGGCCACTACCTGGTGCCGAAGGCCAGAAAGTTTGTGCATCTGAGCTATCACTTCATCGGGGTTGTTCTCCGAACACAGAAGCAGGTAGAAGTAACCGGAGGGACTTAGCAATTGGCATGCAATGGGCAGGAAACGATCTATTACCTAAAAATTGGATAAAATAAAATAAATATCAACTGAATCATTCCAAGCCAACAATTATAGCAAAGACCTCATTTTCATATATGCAACAAGGTAATTAATATCAATGTAGGTAACGATAATTGACTCTTTTCAATCAATTTATTTTCAAAAAAGTCAACAACACAACGTGGAGCTCGCTATATAAAATTTAGGTATGCACTTGTAGATTACAAATGAGATATGTATTGTATGAAAATATAAAAAGCGCCAAAGGAAGTTATTGTTTTTATAGTCAATATGTTGATTAAAAAATGTGTATTTCAATATCGTCATACGTTTAAAGTTAGTTTATTTTGTTAATAAATTAAAATGAGAACGTTTACAAGAGTACCCTGTAGGTCAAGTAGGAGAAGCCCAATGTTTCTGAAATTGACATATCTATAAATACGAGAGCTGGGATTACATAGCGAATCGACTGATCCATTAATATAAATACAAGAAAGAAAGCTCTTAGATACATGGATTTAGATAAAAAAAGGTTGTGTAGCATCAAGGTGTACGAACACATTTGTTAAAAAATATGAAAAGTTTAGATTTTGGCTAATAACTTTTTTCCTAAGTAAAATTTAGATTCGATTCCTAATGTAGTTGTAAAATAACAGGGTTAATAAGTACTTTCCTACTCTATGATTACACCTAACTTCATAACTTAACTTTCGTGTGCTTCTTAGACATTATAGATTGCATTTTAGTCACATAATTATTGAATAGGTATTTGTTTTGGGATAGTGTGCTATTTCTCATTGAATACATCAGTAGAGCTGCTATTAATTATAAATCCTGTCTTATTAGCACCAGATATACATCATACTATTTTGTATGATGTATAATCATTATTGTTTTTGTAGTGTTCATTTATCAAAAGAAGGTAGTAAATAGAAATCTGTTTCCTCTAAACCACTGACGTATTTATGAATTCTGATGTTGCTCATCCTGAACAACTACATCCTTGTAGCGCAAACAAGTAACTCAAAAAATAGTGACAGTATTAGAAGATACTAGGTACTAAAAACAATCGGAATGAAATGGTTCGTTTATTATTTGTACAAAATTAACTAAAAAATTAAGTTTTGAAATCCACTAACTTTTAAAATGAGAAAAGCTTAATATTGATGAAATGTTCCTATGTACCCGGCCTCCCCCAACCCGAAAACAAACAAAAACCTACTGTCTACAAAGAGATAATGAACTAAACCTATCCCAGCATTAATGATTTCAGTTTAACCTGAGATGTATGTACTTACCTTCAGAAGACAATAAAAATTATCAACAAATAAACAAATTGCCAACGAAATATTTATTATTCATAAAATTTTAACATCTGGTCAATATCTCATAAATAAAAAATTAAAGTACTCATTCTCTTAATAATATCGTGCTTTTTGCTATCATCAATAAATCTTAGAAAACCAAATTAATAGCTACTGATCTAGTACTAAACGTGTAGTATCAATATATTGATAAATCTTTATTAACCTGGTAGAAATATAAGTTATAGTGCCGGTGGGATCTAATGACTTAAATAGATCAGTAAAATTTTTGTATTTTAAAACAGAAAAATATTAACCCTTCATCGGTAACACGTTTTTACGTCGTAACGAATAAAAATACTACTTTCGATGGAGGGTTTGGGCTATATCCGGTACATTGGAAAGATTCATCTAATGCGAAGCTAAATAACGTCAGAAGATCCAAAAATTAAACTTATGTGAGTGACTACAAATTTAGCTGGCATATCTACTGCTACCTAAATTTAATTTTATAGTTGATTTCTGTACATTATTTGTAAAAAAAATCACTAAATCTCTAGAAAATCCCCTAGAAATATCTACAAAGCCTGTTTTCAGTTATAAAATATAGCGATACAGAGAGGCAGTCTAATAAAACACATTTTTACAACAAAAAACTGTTCACCAGCATCAAATTGTACACCTCCATCAGTTGAAGTGATTAATTAAATAGACATGACAATTCATTATTTTATGTCTGAAGGAGAATTAGGTGAGTACAGGTAAAACAAGAACGATATTGCTTAATAAAATTGTTTAACTTTGAAATTGGTTCCCTACCTACTCTTCAACAACACAACACAATTCTTTAGTTAACTTTATTAATCCCACTTACCTTATATGTAAAATGATTCAGAAAAGATTATTAAAATAAAATTCAGTTAAAAGTTGGATACAATGATCTAGTTAAAACCTAATTTAAATGATTATTATGAACAACAAGTAGAAGAATGATTATTATTAATAAAATAGGATATTTCTTTACAGCACAGCATACAACGCTTAACCACTCAACCTAATAAGCAGATAGGAGTTAAGATGTAAACTACAGAAGAAATTAGCGTTTGGACGTCAAATGAAAATGTAAAATACTTATACAAGCATGGTGGCTTCTCTGCACGAATTAGTATTTTAAATTACATAAAAAATTAAATAATGTCAATTACAACGCTTTGAAATAAAATAAACAAAAACATCGGATACAAACCTCAATATGTATATTTACCAGCAAATCCAATCCTTTCTATTTTAATAACATGAAATACCTACATACATAATTTAGCAAAAACATGGAAATTAGATTGTGTTTTAGATATCAGATAAAACAAATTAGCAAACAATGTCTGTAGGATGGCTGGCTGACCAGCGCTTGAATATCTAATACCAATATTTGAAGTAGAAGGACAATAATGAACGGAATATTTCAATCAATATTAATGTAGTTATTACCCAGCTCGGGTTATTCACGGGTAAGATAACACAATAATCAAATACATTTGACTTTTTTTAAATTCTATAATGTCAAGTAATAACAATTTAGAGTTTGCCAAAGTAACTTAGGCGAATGTCTCTTGCTATTCTATTCAGAAACTGGATTACCCCTCAATTTTATCCAACCTGTCTTGGAAAATGACGTCTAATTCAAAGAGTAAGAATAATAAGAGTATCGTCTCCATTGGATTCCAATATTTATGTATTTTTAAAAGTATCTATTTATAAAAACAGTTTTTAATTTATAAGAAAATTAACTTAAAAATAAACTTGTTTATTCGAAGTCCATGTACACAATCGCCATTTTGCTAGGTTGATCTGTATTATCTAGACACTGGCTATCTTGCTGAATATTATCAGCCAATGAGCATGCAGTATTCTACTACGGAGCCGATTTCCATTAAGAAACTAAAACCAAACTCAGTGAAATTATAGTATGTCCATAGAATTAACAATTATACCAACTAAGTACCCAGCCTAGCAACAATAGTAATTTACTTTAAATCTTAATAAAAGCTGTTTCCGAATTTTAAACAACAAAATGAAATCCTCATCACGTTTTTAGTCTAAATGAAGTATTTTTTCTAATCAACATACCATTTTTGTAAGAGTCGAAGCTCTTACTTATTCTTCCTCTATGACCTAATTCAAAATAGTATACACGAATCTGAAACAAGTTGATAATTAAATTCATAAATCTGTTTATGAGACGGCTCGATTTTCACACGATTGTTGGTAGTAAATGCTATGCAGAATTAAACCGACATACAAAATCGTAGAAATCAAGCATGTTCTCATTTTCAATTTCTCAAGGTTATGAGATAATCGATTCAAATTCCAATTTTTTTAAAGTCGAACTCTGGACGCACACAAGTGCCTTTATGTGGAGAACAAAACTATTTATAAAATTGATGAGAAAAATGGCATTTTCTTTTTTTAATCTGACTTTTTTTTACAATAGATCAAATATTAAATTGTCTTCTGTCGAATTTCATAAATAGAAAGCAAACGTTTTACAAAAATATAAGACGCGATTTTGAAATAACACAAATAGCAATATATTCCAGAAACCATGGAGTTATTCTTCTCTATGTTATGTACCGTTATGCAGTTTATCTTGTGTTGGGCCCTCATAGTAGATCACTATGGTCTAAAATTTCCAAAAAGTCATCATAAAATCAACTTTGCACATATGACTCATATTTGATATGTATGTTAGAAACTCATCATTGTTCATCATCTAAAACGAGTCCATTCTGGTCTAATCGGACGTCGTTCACGCCCAACGCGATCAGCAAAGGTTATGGTCTTTGGCGGATCGATGAAGATCATCTCACGTTGTCCCCTCTAGGGCACTTAACCATCAGGTGTTTTGCGGTCTCCTCCTAACCGCAGACAGGACAGAAGGCGTCAGGTGCCTTACCAACCTTGTCAAAATACTGTTTCAACAGGGGGCTTTTGCCAAGTCTAATTTGTCTGAGTTTGACACTGTCCTCTCTTGACATCGAAGTTAACAAACTTGTGGACGTCGGAGAAGGTATTCTGTACCACAAAGAGTGGTCTCTGGTCTTAGCATCCTGTTTGATGGCCCTGACGACCGACCTGTGATACTTGCTTAGCCATGTCTCTCTTATATCTGTTCAATACCTTTACTGTCATAATTTAAATTTTAATTCTCTCTATTTAATTAATTTCATATTTTAATCTATAATGTTGTCGCAATCACTCTATGTCCTTCATGCATTCTATTTTTATTAATTATTTACCAACATGAGAAGGAAGTTTTTTTTAAATAAACCACAATGCCTCACAATTTTGTAAAAATACTTTATAGTTTTCTAATTTCACATCTATAGAATTTGGTTGACAATGTATGAAAAAATAAAATTCTAAATTAAAGAATAACATTTGACATCTATCTGGTTAAACTTATCATACTGGTTATAGTACCTAAAACAAAAGTTTATGCAGCTGATACCAAAGTGAGATTAAAATACGACTAAAATCACAAAACATAGAAAAGTCAGAATAATAGAAATTATCCGCAACATTTTTTTTATTAATACAGAAATGTCTAGCTTGCTTTATTTTATGTGTAGTTTATGCAGTTGGTGATTTATTAATAAAACTACACTAAAAAACAACAAAATTATTTCGACTTATCAAATACACATCATTTGTATAGATTTCTGGACAAGATTTTTTTTTTAAAAAGTACAAAATTTTATTACCAGTAAGTAGGTACGTCTTTTTCTCAAGGGATAAATAAATCTGAGTAATTGTATCGATTGACAACACGACCGACCACAAGACAATAAATTGTTAGAAGCAAATTCTGTTAGGTCTAGGTACCTAGTACAAACCAAAGTTCAACATTTCAAACTATTTTATTTTAAAGAGAAAACAAATTTACATAATATAATTATGGTACACTGTAGATTCAATGGTACACTGCCGTCACATTTGAACATAAATAGATAGTAACTGTCAAAAGATGAAGTAGAACGTATTTTTTTGTTATGAAATCTTTTTTCCTCCACTTGAAGCACATTCTAGGGAATTGTAGTACATGGTAGGGATTTTCTAAATAGGATGTGATCTACCAGAGTAAGATGTGAATCTGCAACTTGTGAAATTATTGCTATAAAAGGAAAACTGGAAAGTGGAATATAAAAAATTATGAAAAATAAATTCCAATTTTTTGACACTCCAAAACTTAGCAAGTATGCTTTCAAATCCATAACTTTATTTCAAGGAGTTTCACTATGCGTTCATAGTTTCACTATGCGTTCATCAAATAACTACCTATTAAAAAAATTAAATTTTAAAGAAAGCAAATCAAATGATCGATTGCTCATTGTGTTGTTAATTAATTATAAAATTCACAAATCTCACAACAGCACCCAAACAAATACCAGGAATTTAAATGCCAAATAAACATTTCTTTGTCTGTCGAGATCTTATCTCTGTTTCAAAACAAAAAGCACACATAACTTTCTGAATCGATTGAAAAAAAGATCAATAGATATTTAATTTTCAACAAAAATCAATAAAGCGTCCAAAAATCAAAGTTACTTTGACTTTTTCATTGCGATTTAGTTCGCATTTGTATGTACTCTAAAAAAATGAATAGCTTAGGAATTTATGGTCGGTTTTAACTTTTTTTAATTCAATAAATACATGGCTTGATGCTGCATTGGCTAAATACTAAAGACTGAAAAATTGAAATCTAGCTGTGAGATCATTTATAATACAAACTCTGCCATATTATCGCAAGAGCACCGGCCAACATACAAAAGCCAAAAGCGTTACTTTAAAACGGCGGTTCAAAGTTCACTGTTTTCTATAGAGGTGTCATACATAGAAGCTAGCTGGTACAAAAAATATTGCCAGTTGCTAAACTTACTGTGGCTCAATGTTGACCACTAATTTTTATAGTTGCTAGCAAAGTATCTCCGCTTCTATCTTAATATTTTAAAATTTCTTAAAGCTTTATAATGCTCTCAAATTAGTGCGTCAAGGATGTCAGTAGTAATCAGGATTTTTGATTTTACATCATTCATATTATGAAACCAGAAGTTAGCTCTAAAAAATCATGTAGCGCTATCCAATAGCAATTTAAAAGGAAAGTAGTTTTTATAGAATATACTACTCAAGTAACAATGAACTAAATTTTTAAAAGTAACAATTTAACTTTCATAATTCAATAAAATCTTGTCTATTTACTCACTTCTCTTCCTTTGAGTCCTCCTGCCCAAGCCGTCGCCAGTGACGACGAGGCAATTTCCTCAGAAGGTGTGACGACGTAGGGTGGGTTAAAGAGAAGAAGATCAACTTTGCCTTGCAATCGTTCTATCAAGGGGGAGGCTAAATCGCATGTGACACAGTCCACCCGAGTGCATTTATTTCTCACAGAAGTTGTATTGGCAGCAATGGTAGCCTGATTTTATAAGAACAAATTTACAGATAAATTAATTAATTTTAAATAGGCAATGCACAATAATTATAAAATCAAATAATTCTTCAGGATGTAAATTAATAAACAACATAATCTATCTTCCTCGGTCTAGTTGAGATTGAAAAAACTAAATTGTTATAAAAATGAAACATTTTAAATAGTTATAAAAGTCATAAATAAATCAAAACCTCGATGTGGATCTATAAAATGGAAGAGTTAATTTGGTTTTAGACAGAAAGGCTATCAAGAACTATCCAAAACCAAACGTAAACCCACAAATTTATCAGATTTAAATGTTTCACACATGACAAGCGGTGTTTTTTTAATATAGGCACCTTTAGATAATGTCATTTATCTGCGATTCAATGATGCTTCCTCTAGTACAAATGGGATTCACTTCCATTTTATTTATAAATGATCACTCTACTGGATTATATCGCATGTAATCTTTACAATTTAATTAGTGAACTGCGTTTCGAAAAAAATATTAATGAGGTTGCAGAGTGTCAGGTAAAAAAGAAATTTCATTTGCCATAATGTATCTTCATTCAGTGATAGGTAACGTGCTAATCATTATAGTGCCATTTTGAACTTTCTAAATCAACATTTTGGAGATTGCTTAAACCTTTTAATTTAGAGAACACAAAAAATTTCTCTTTTCAGGGTCAACACTTATTGCTTAAATTTCTAAAAATAAAATTCGTTTCCAGTATTTTAAATACAACAAGTTACCTACAAAAAATGATAAAATTAGTATGAAATCTAATTCAGTTAATTAAAACTCAAAAATATTCAGCGGAAATGTGTGGATTAGGCAATTTGAGAACAACAAAAGGCTGAACCAACATATTAAGTGTGTGACGATAAAACTATTATATAAAATAGATCTTTCTCCTTTTCAAGACATAAACTTTGTATCTCAAGTGAAACATTCATTTTATGCTAAACGTGTTAAGGGTCCGGCTGTGTGCTCTTCTTTTGGCACAGAGGTCTATGCTTTGAAGATGGCGGTCGAGATGCTCTGTCGTAGGGCTGAGCTAATCAGCGGTGTTTGATCTGTTCCGACAGCCAAGCATCGCTGGTTGCATTGGACATTGGTTTGGATGGCAAAAGTTCAGACCTGAATGCTGTCAGACAACTACTCAGAGAAGTGCGTTGTTCTGTCCACTTTCAGTGGGTCCCTGGGCATTGTGAGGTTCATGGAAATGAACTCACAGAACAGCAACGGACCAATTTGGAAGGCCTTCATCAGCAGGACCACTCTTGACCGCCCTCCAGAGCACCTTCGTGTCGGACTAATATACAGTTGTGGCCGGATCACGCCGCTTCCAACTCAAAAGGCTGAGGTCATTGTGACGCGGTTGCGTAGTAGCCACTCAACCGTTCTGGCTTCATACGGGACGCGAATCAGCCTGGGAACCTCATCTACATGTCCCCATTGCCTCTATGGGGATGAGAGCTTGGAGCAATGGTTTCAACAGTGCTCAGCCTCGCTAGCGCTTCGGATCTGCTACTTTGGGAAGGCTTGTCCACCTGTTGCACTCTCGGGGTGGTGGGGGGGTTG
>JAUYWI010101716.1:0-11485 GCA_034780595.1 Parotoplana pacifica | reverse complement strand
TTATTCTATGATGTAGGTATATTTTGTTTTCTTACGGACGGGCGTATATAAATTTCTTACAAAAGGGACATTTTTTTTGGTATGGACTATATTATAAAAGTGAATCTCTATGGTGTACGTAGATTAATTTGTGATATACATATTTTAATGATGGTGTGTAAACTAGATTTTAAAATTCATATCCAAAATGGCAGATTATAGTGTAGAGCAAAACGTTTATCTTGTTTCTTGTTTCGAGGGTGATTGCATTTGACAATAGGGAAGAGAGTCGGTGAAAAGTATGCAATAGAACCTCCTGCTGCCAACGTTATCCGGTCTCTTAAATTTTTAGAAACTGGAAACTTGGTGTCTGATGGCCAACGTTTAGGTCGTCTGAAAACTGCCAGTAATGACGATGAGAAAGAAAATGTTTTGTATAGACAATGATGAGACATAATCTGTGCGTTCTAAAGCCAATGAAACTGGAATTTCAAAGTCTACAGTCGGTAGAATGCTCAAGAATGAGAAAATGCATCCGTATAAACCGATTGTCAAAAGCTATACGATGGTGATGAAGACAGACGTATACAGGTTTGTGAGACGATGATCCTGCGTTTCAATGCAGACCCTGCTTTTTTAAGAAAGTTAGTTTTTCGGATGAATGTCACTTTGAGGCACTCAACAAGCACAACATCCACTTTTGGGCACGAGAAAACACTCATCGTGTTGTTAAGGCGCCTGTTAAAACTCCTTCCCTAACTTTTTAGGCTGCCATCAGCTTTAATGGAATCTTTTCATTTGACATTTCACCACAGACTATGACTGGCGAGCGATACACAGGTATACTTCAAGAAATCGTCATTCCAAACATGACAAATGTAGTACATTCGACTTGGTTCTTCCAACAAGATGGTGCTCCCCCGTATTAATGTGTAGCAGCACGTCAGATTCTTGATACTGTTGGATTGGACGCCGGGTGACAATTGAATGTTCTCCACAATCTTAGGATTTAACTCTGTGCGACTTTGGGCTGTGGAATTACCTGCAAAACAAGGTACCTACATATACGACCCACCTGGTATACTACTCAAGTCTTAATGCGCTACAACGCAAATTGGGAGATGAAATTCAACAAATACAATTGAAAATGTTCTGAGATTCTTTTAGAAATTTCTGAAGAAGACTAGATGTCTACTTCGAACATTTTTTGTGATATACAACATTTTATTAGTATTTAAAACATTTTTGTTGAGTTATAACTTTTTAATTTTTATTTCTAGTTTGTAGATAATTTTCTGAAAAAATAATTTCTATATTTAAAAAAGTCAAAGTCTTTTGGGACACCCGCTATATATATACATAGATAGATACCTTTTTTCTTGGGAATAAATGTTTACTAAAATGTTGATAAATAATTTTTAATTGATCTTACTTTGTATTTCAGTAACAATGCCTGTGCTAGGGCCGCCAAATTCGATTGTTACATTTGAGTTATTGAGATAGTTGATTGACCCTACATTGAGAGCAGTTTGCAGGGTGGTTGGGGTGATTTGTACATTTGTATTGCTCACGAATACCATGTTCACAATGTATAAGACACTTCCTCTGATAAATCTGGCAAATCGACAACCTCGAAATACATTGGCTGAAGCCATTGGAGACCCACTGGATCGAAGAGAGCCTTCTATCTATAATTTACACAAATAAAAAAGCCAAGTATTTTTGCACCAGTTTATAGTACGTTTCTCTCATTTTACTGAGAATAAAACTGAACCGTCCGCGTTCTTCGCCACAAGTATGTGTTATCGATGTGCACATAGTCATATTTCTTTTCCGTCATATTTTGTTGAACAGCATTTGAAAATTAAAATAAATTACAATGAAAGTAACAGTTTCCTACGAGTATACTAAACAACATGCGATGAATTCGCTCATTGAGAGGCAAATACACGGAAACATAGTATACAGATGGATGTTCTGGATAATATTGATGTTTCTGTATCTAAACCCAAATGGCAATTTGGATCTTAGCTCTGGCTTTTTCTTAGTTTGTCGCTTTTTCTCCTTTATCAGCACCGATATCACAGACTAATTTTGAGACGATGACTGAAAATCTGTTCTCAGATTTTTGTGTGGTCGCTAGGGACGTCAATATTGCATAGTAATAAGGACTTTTTACAAATTTATCCCATGTACGAATGGTTTTATGAGTAATTGACCACAAATATCCTTAATTAGCATATATTAACTTTCCTATAATTATCTTTCCACTTATCGATTGTTAATGGGACATTAATATGGCAATAGCAATACGTTATTTTTACACACACATACACACTTTTATATACAAAATATAAGTATTTGACCATGTAAACTTTTAATTCGTATACCAAAATTACATAGCAACAATGACTTTTACAAATACCGCTCATATACAGCTCATATAACAATGCTTTTATCGGTATTAGACCACGTAAGCCTTTAGTTACCATATTTGAACTTTCTTCTAATCAATTTTTCACTTAGTGACCGATATTATGGTCACCAAAATGGCATAGCAATAAGCAATTATTTATTAACTATCACTTTTAAGGATATTTGACAACATGTCAACCTCGCTAGTATCATCACTTTTAGAAAGCAACTACAAATTAATTTTGAAAACAAATTTTGAAAAGGTCAAAAGTGTGAAATAAGCGAAATCGTTTTAAGGGTGTTAGCTCTCACAATATGAATGTTATTGCTTTTTTAGATAAATGATATTTTAAAATGTTTAAGCTAACACAGTTAATAAATCTCTGATTATAAATACTACCAATTCAAATTCTTCAATACCTAAGAAAAAATGAAGGGCATTTACAAGTAATTTCCACAAAAAAAAATTTCATTTTGTCAACACTAATATTTTAAAATATCATTTATCTAATAGTGAAAGCTAACACCTAAAATGAATTTATGATTTAAGCTAACACACTTTTTGACCTTTTTGGTCTTTAATTTAATTTGACTAATTTAATTTATTTCATGTTGTTTAGGACTGTCATTTTTAAATATCTGTTTAACAATAGTTTTTTTCTTCTTTCTGCTTTATTCAAAATTATAGAAGTCCAACTAACATAAATTTTCAATTAAGCAAAAAATGCGATCAGTTGTGAAAGCAATACCTTTTTTCACGATATGCATTTTTATAATGCGAAGTTATTTTTCCGTTTAAGGCAATTAACACACAAAAAGACAAAAGACCGTTTCTGGATGGATTAATCATCTAATACCATCACGTAATATCCAGGTAAAAAAATTATTTTGCACTTTATCATCTAGAAAACAATAGACCAATTTTACTGAACTAACTAATTAAATGCAACAAATAAATAATTTATAAAATTTATTTGACCACAAAAGCAGACGATAAACATGTCTATCATAGAATAATTGTTCAATAAATTGTTCAATACATTTCCAGGTTGTCGAGAAGTATCAACCTATTTCCTATCTACATTCCATTTGTTTCCTATAACAAGAATTATAACGACATAGTTACATATTAAAAGCCATAACATAAATTACATAGAAAATAATGGTTAGAACAGATAGTTATGATGTACATATAAATGAAACTTTTACAATCATTTTTAATAAGAAAAACTTTAGGTCGATAAAATGTGAAGTGCAAATTAACTTAATTTTAGGTTTGTCAAAATATTACTATTACTAGTAGTATACTAATAGTGTACTCCAGACAATAATTTGTTTAATTTACCTCATTAATCAGCAAAACAGTATTATACTTTTCAAAATTATGTACTTACAAATTCACAAATTTTAACTCCACGTCGTATATATTCTGGATTATTAGGTTGGAGATAAATTCCTTCATATACTTCTTCAACAGCAGTTCCATTTACCATTTTATACATTTTGGATTTTACTTCATAAACTACTGTTGGAGTTGCAGTTGTAGTGGCTGGAGCAGTAGTGGTAGTTGTTGTCGTTGTTGTAGTTGTTGTTGTTGGAAGAGTTCCAGCAGATAATCCTGAAACACTGAATGCTTGAGCAGTAAGAAACGTTGACGCTGATGTTGGAACCAAGGCAGCAGTAATCTGACTAAGCAGCAGGGACTGAGCAAGATAAGCTAAAAAATGTTAAATGAAAAAAGTAAAACTTGCTAAATCGGTTATTGCAAAGCCTTTATCAATTTCCTAACTCAAATTCATCGAGTTGACAATTTGCTTTTTAAGTTAGCTCTAATTAGAATTTAAAGCACTGGAAACTATTTAGCAAAATGTTAAAGATATCCATAGCATAGTTGATATACTAGTACAACCATCAATAATCTAATTTACATATAATAGGTAACAGTTGGTTGCTAATGTTTCGGTTTTATCAGATTTAATGGCATAATTTAAAAAGATAACTATAATCAGAAACAATGCCTATTTTATAAAATTAAGAGATCATCTTTAATTAAATAGATATGTACCTATTTCATTATAAACCTAATGTATTTTTAAAATGCTCTTTAGATATCAAAATGTCTAAAACAAAAACAAACTTAATTAGATAGAACATCAAATAATTATCCACATAATTCAGGTATATAAAACCTACTTGTTCCAGGACAATTTGCTTGAGTTACAAGAGCATAGACAGCGATTTCTAGTTTTCCATCCAAATGCAAAATTGGATATCCTGAAACCATTTTGAGATTATCCAACGACAAAACAGGATTAGTTGGTGCACTAGAAGCCCCTGGACAACAACTTTGATAAGCTCCAACAGTGGCACAATGGGTATTGATTTTAGTTAAAATTTCATTGTTAATGCTTGCTCTAATTGATCTATCTTCATACTAAATTTAAAAATAAACGTGGAAAATACTGTTAAAATTTTTGTAAAAATAGTGTCTGATCTAGATGATCATCAATAAATTGTTAATTTATAAATGTAACTTAATGTGCTACAAGCATTTAAAAAACTAGGTACTGTAAATTATTTATTAAAATTTGCTTTTAGAAATAAATGGAAACAATCTACATGCATATGTAATTCAATGCTGTTGGAGTACATTATTTTAAATTAATTAATTACTTCATAAGCGCTAATTGGAAATATGTAGCCACTGTCATAACCCTTTCCAGAAAGATTATATTTGACACTATTAGTCAATTGTTCGATATTAACTAAAACAGAAAAGAACTACAATTAAACATTCTTTTAATCATCTGTATTATATATTGTTTCACATTTATTATTGCAATTTATTCTAATTTTCATTGCAAAATTGGCGTCTCAAGCAACAGTTGCTAAGTAAAAAGTTGATTAAATAAAAATTATTTAAAAAAAATTATATCGTTTGATTGCCGTCTCAATTTTTTAATGGAAAATAAATTGATTAAAAGTTTATACCTATCAATAGTATCTAAAATTTCCTGTGGTCAAACACTAATGAAATTACACTTCTGTTGTGAATTAAATATGTAAAAATGACATCGACTATTGCTGTTCTCTTAGATATTAAACAGATAAGTTAATGATTACATTCGTTTATATTGAAGAGTTGAAGAGAATATCTTAATTACCATCACAATAGGCTCCAGTGTATGAGGAATTGCACTGACAGTTACAAACAGTGGGAGTTGCAGCATTGTAGATTTCAATACCTCCAGGACCACAACTGATGCCATATTTGGCACATGCACTTTGACAAGTTTGAGGTTGAGTTGCTATAGCTAAAGGACACATCAGTTGAACAAAACAGATAATTGAATGCAGACAGCTGTGATACATATATAAAGTCAAATCTGATACATAAGTATATTATTATTCATTAACTTTATAATTTATTTTAATTTTATCTTTCAAAAGTTGCCGTTTCTATTGAATACATTATTTTTTACTTTTTTGTTTAGAATATTCAATTCAATGGTATTAGTACTATCGAAGGCTTGTTTAATTTATTATTCTTTTATATTTTCTGTTTGCAATAGAGAATTCATTCAACATTTAATCTTTTATTTCAATAAATTAAAAAAATCACAACGGTTTTGTGTTTTATTAAATTGTAGATACTAGAGGAGAAACGCTTACTTTGACATGTATCTCCGCTTGTTCCACTTAAACAAACACAGTTGCAGGCATTTGGTCCTTTGTTGATTGTTCCACAGTTACGACATTTTAATTCGCATGCTGAACAAATTGGTAATAATAACAAGGAACAATTTTTAGCAATTATACTCGGTCAGGTTTTCTTAATATTTTCTAGAATATTTGACACCTACGAGGTGTGTGGTTGATAAAAATAGTCTCCATAAGCATCTAAACTATTCTGCACAGCGATCTCTTGAAATGCTTTTTGAAAATTCTGTTCATCTATATTTTCAAAGATTTATTCTGTTGGTTGTCTTAAATGACTTCTTCTCAAATGACTGGATAGAAATCACTTGGGTCAAATCAGGAGAATATGTAGATTAGTGCACAACAGCTGCATAAAAGTCAAGTTCAGTCCTTTTCTCAATTGTCTGGAATGGGACTATTGAGAAAATGACTGATCTTAACTTCTATGCGCACCCATCCAAATGCTCCTGATCTGCCCCAGTTGTTTGAAGAAACATCTGAGGGGCACTCGTTTTGAATGCCCGCAATATCTAAGACAAGCAACAGATTGATTCTTTGAAAATTTAGGTAAACAATATTTTCAAAAAGCATTTCAAAAGCTAGTTTAACGCTCACAGAAATGTTTTGATGCTGATGGAGACTATTTTAAAAATAAACATTTAATGAAACCTACTCTATATATATATATAATATGTGTAATAACAATTATTGTATTTTATTAGATTTTCCTTCTAAGGACTTACCAGCCATACCTCGTATTAAATATTAACATACTTTATAAAAAGCAAAATGAAACTAGATTAGTGAATGTAAAATTTATAGAGAATTTAAAAAATATTTCATTTAAATCTTACTTCTATTAGAGTAAAGTGAGGCTCCTTGAGCAGTAATTGCATCGCCAGTACACATTCCATTTGCACACCAGATTGATCCTCCTTCACAAGCCTGGCATGGTTTTCCGCGGATATAGGGAGGCGTTCGTTGACTGATAAGTGCATAAATATAAATCAATGATACATTTAAATTTATATTATTTTTTCAAACTATTCAACTCTTATTTTAATTAATTAACAATTGCCAGTTGTAAATACATAAATCTTTAAACTTACGCTCGATCATAGAGGCAATAAACATATTTCCAACCATCAGGGCAAACTTTATACCCACATCCTACTTGCAAAATAGTATGAGCCACAACCTAAAATATGCATGTAATAAATGGTAATCAAAACAATTTTTCCAGCAGCAGTACCTAGCTGAACTAAGTTTCAGAAACAATAACATAAATATTAACTTGTTAACAATTATAAGTATAACATCTTTAATACCAATTTGATGAAACTGACCTGCTTATAATGACCACAAACTCTGCCAGATTGACAATTATCAGATTTCCAAACATCATCATAAGTATAATAGTCTCTTTCACTAAACCATCGCATAGCAATTCTTTCAGGGGTATTGTAACCTCCTTTGAAAATGTTCTCTCCAAGATCTTTATATTTTGTAATGCCAGCTTCTTGCCAACTATGTAGAAAATCACATCTAGCGCCCGCTTCGTATGACAAGTTGGCGTAGTATTCATTGTAAGTCTAAAAGATAAAATGAATTCTATAATTTGCACAGCAAAAACTCACATACATATGTTTTAATAGGTATTACAAAGTTTATTGTGAAATTGGTTGTATTTTGTGAAGTCACACGAAAATATCACAATATATTGGATGAATACCCAAAAGCATTCTTTTACATGGGTAAAACATTTTTTCACAATATATTTTGCTAATTCAGACCCGTAGCCATGGGGGGAGTTCGGTGGGTTTGAACGAAACGCCACCCTGTCACTAAAAGGTCACCTCCAATAAAGCTTTTTATAATTATGTATGCAATTTATTTAAATAAACTTCCAATTAAGGTGTGTATACTAAATTAATTTTATTTATTTTGTAAAATATAGTCAATTTGTTTTAAATTATAAAATTAATTCCTCAAACCTTTTTTAAATTTATGGATGTTTTGGTGAAAAACACTATTCTATTCTAAAATTAGTTTAAATCATGCGTAAACATTTACAAAAAGAGAGAGAGAGAGAGCTTAAAAAGAAGCCAAAAAGTTTAAAACAATAGGTGGTTTTTTAAAGACAAACAATAGTACTGTTACAATCTTATCTACATTTATTTGATTTATTTATTAACAATAAACACGTGTGTAAGAACACTAAAGTGATTTTCGAAATTAACAGGTATATCTTATTTAAAATATACATGAATAATTATATGTTAATATTATTCTTTATTATTTGTGTAATTTAGTAACTAAAAAATATTATTAACTCGGAATTAAACAGTAGACCCTTGGATCCTGAGTCCTTTGCGTTAACTACTCATCTAACCGACTCTTAATTTAATGCAACTGAACAATCCACTTCGACTTCTGCTAATACAACTGAACAATCAATCCACTTCGACTTCTGCTAATACAACTGAACAATCAATCCACTTCGTCTTCTGCTAGTGCCCAACCCCATATGATAGGGACAATTGATATAGGTGTTTTATCCAAACTAAATATGTCTGATACAGAAAAATATCAAACTTTAAGGTTTCATCAAAAACCATCTGATATTCACATCTTTCCAAAAACCTATCTTGCAGGATGCAACACAGATTAGTAGGAGTTGGCTTGACCAACCTAAATGGATGGCATATAATAAGTTGCATGATGGTGCATTTTTCGTGCCCTGTTTCTTATTTTCTTCAAAAGAAGGTGTATTTATTAATGTTCCATTCAAACAATGGAATAAAAAATGAAAAATGTAATGGACATGAATAGTCTGCAGCTACATGCAATGCTTGCAGCTGACGATTTTGTCAATCCATTGAAATGACAAATAATGCTTTACGGTCACTTTTAGACAAAAGGCGTAGAGACAATATTAGAAATAATAGAGAATGGCTAAAAACGGTTTGCCATGCACTTCTACATTGGGCAAAACAATGTCTACCTATTCGTGGGGATAAAGAAAATTTACAAACACCTGGCAATCCAGGAAATTTGGTAAGCCTTCTCCGATTAATATCAGTTCATAATGGACCTCTTAGAAAACATTTGGAATTAACACAAATGAAAACTGCAACATTCATGTCTCCTCAAACACAAATGAACGGTTAGACGGTTAGAAGTGATTTCTAAACATATTATTTTACGTGATCTGTTTGCAGAAATAAAGAGGAGTGTATTTTACAGTATTATGGCCAATGAAGTTACTAGTCATAATGTGGAGCAATTAGCGATATGTATGAGATTTGTTGATGCAGAAAAAATATTAGAGAAGAATTCTTGGAGTTTTTTAAATTAAAAAGAATTACTGGGGAAAAAATTGCTAAAGAAATAATATCATCATTTTCGGAACTAGGACTTGGATTTTGAGAACATTCGGGGGAAAAGATACGACAGAGTCGCGAATATGTCATCTCCATATGTTGGTGTACAGGCACCCATAAAGAAGTATCAACCTATATTCATTGTAGTGGTCACTCATTGAATTTAGTTATTGCTACTGGATGCGGGCTGCCAGATAGCAATAAAGACTGTTCTCTTTTCTTTTAAAATAGCCCCAAACGGTCTCAGTTACTTGAAAAAATAGTAAATAACTGTCATGGACACTAACAAAGGAAAAATACTTATTGACCTTTGCAGAACACGGTGTGCAGCACGTCACAGTTCATATCAGCGGTTTTACCAAGCATATGTTTTCATTATTGAAAGTTTAGAAATTATGATTACAAATCAGCCAAGGGAAGGTGAAGATATGAAGTGGGACACTAAAACTAGAAGTGAAGCCCAACAACTTAACACGATTTGATTTCATTATTATGTTTTTAGTGGTGTACCATTTGGAAGGTATTAACTGTTAAGTTGCAAAAATCTGCATTGGATGTGTTAGAAGCACATGAAATGGTTGTATATCTCAATGAGCGAGAAAACATTGACACAGTTTTGGAGCTATCTACAATCATACTCCTTCTGAGAGCATACTTGAATACCTACTTCAAACGCAACATGCCATTCCTTTTCTAGATCATATCATTGAAAACATAAACGAGCGATTTTCAAAGTTGTCTCTTATTGCCTCATCACTTATTGGCTTAGTCCCTTCAATCATCTGTACTCGCGACATGAAGATGGGTGACATAGTCGAGTTATTTAAATCTGATCTACCCTCCCCAGAACTGATTGATACTGAGTATGTCAGGTGGAAAGTAAGATGCTACCTGAATCACGGCCAACAACTCCAGCTTCAGCCATTAAGCAGTGTGATGCTCAAATCTTCCCTAACATTTTCATACTACATTTTCATACTTCAGATGGCCTGCACACTCCCCGTTACTTCGTGCGAATGCGAGAGAAGTGCAAGTACTGTCATGCGACTGAACATCTATGTACATGCGTGAATCAATGTCTCAAGATCGACCCTCATCATTAGCTCTTATACTTATAGCTTATGATAAAATATTAGATCTAAATGAAGTTGTGAATATTTATGCCACACTTAATCCAAGGCGTTTATAATTGTTTTCATTGATAAAAGAATAAATGGTAGGCGCATCAACCACTATTAACTAATAGAATAATTACATATCATTACATTTTATACATTTTTATATTATTATATTTGTAATATTGTTTCTTATAATTATAGTCGGTCGATTTACCATAATAATATTGATAGATTTATACATATATATAGCCAATATAATATCTATAACTAATAAACATTGAAAAATAACCAACTGTGCCTATTTGTATTACCATACATATACACTATTAGTTTTGCTTACTGAATTGTAAAATTAATATAGTTTAACTATTCATAAAATCATTACCAAACTATTTACATATTTTAATAAATATAACGTAATTGTAAAATAAAATAATTTATGATATAATATTTATATATTTTATATTGAAAATGTCACCTATTAACAAAAACGAACCGCCTCTAAATAAAATCTGGCTATGGGCCTGTAAATCACAACATACTGTGAATTAGCAACATATTTTGTGAAAAACTACACAACATAATGTTATGAATTCGCAAAAATATTTTTTTAATGTAGTTGTAGAAAGTTTGCAAAAAGAACACAATCATAACAATAATTTGTTTAAAAAATAATCATTTCGATCACTTTTGCAAAGACCATGTATAATAGAATTGTGATAGATAGTTCTTCTTTTTCATATTATTGTTCAACAGCAAAAAGACATTTTACCGTTGCACTTAAAATAAAAGCATTGTTTGGTATTAATTAACCACAATATACTATTATTAAGAGATTTAGAGGGCAGCAATATATTAAATTGGAGGGCGCGTAGCGCCCGACTAATTTAA
>JAUYWI010101705.1:0-11485 GCA_034780595.1 Parotoplana pacifica | reverse complement strand
CTTCCTAAAGAAAAATGCTTTGCTATTTCATGATCGGGAAACATGGTTCTAAAAACGTCACCAATATGGTCACTACTCTGATAAGAATAATGTTTAGCTATACATTGCAAAATCCAAATAAATTCTGACTGCAAGACATCGTCTTTAATAAAATATCGTTTTCCCGTTTTTTTCTCGATTTTCCCGGTTTTGTGATTAAATTCTCGGTTTTTTAATGATTCCCGGTTTTTCCCGGCCGCGGACACCCTGTCTATACCAGCTGATGAGGGGTGTCTCACCTGATCTTATTTTATTTTATTCTAACCAGCTTGGCCATTATCTCTCTCTTGAAAATCAGTCTTATTTGGCTTGGATAGAATGGAAATGTAGCCCCACTATGATATAGCAAAATATACAATTTCAGTTTAGTAAATCGTAGGTATAAAGTGCTAACTTTATAATTAAATAAAAAAAACATAGTTGGAGCAATTATAAATTATAGAGAAATCTGCAGATATTGTATATAGCTGAGAACTGTAACTTCACTAATTTGAGAAAATGTCTAAATTTTCAAGTGACGTTTCAAATTTGAAACAAGAAGCAGGACTAAAGTATAAATCTATATTTAGTACATATTACTTATTGTAGAGAGAGTAACTAAATAATGCTAATCAGATCATGGAATATCTACTTTATGTATAACATTTATATTTTAAAAACTAATCTTTAATCGAAAACAGAAATAATTTACATTGAAGCATAGTATTTATATAGTAATGCATGTATAGCAATAATGTATTTATGAAAAAATGCATCAAGTTCAACATTAATTTCTGAAAAATACAATCGGAATTTTTGTAAAAATTACACAAGAGTTAGGTATCATATGTGAAAGAATCTATATTTTCTTTAAAAAAGCTTACCAGATATAGTAAAACATGTGCACATTATAGTTTGGCAAGGGCATATTGTAAACTGTACTACGCAAATAATCCAAATAGTTATCCTTCTTTACAGAACCAGCAATAACATTGTGAAATGGCAAAGGTAGATTCATAGATTCATCTTTCGGATTCACATTCTCAAGGTCAAATTTTAGTCGCTTATTTTCAGGTTCAAGCCACATAGAGTTCGAATTAAGCTGATAGCCAATAAATATTCCAATAAAAAGTGAGATTGTTATTGCAATAATTAGGGTTCGAGAAGTTCGCCTAAAATCAACACATCGCCTCTTCATGGTGCTGTAACAAATACACAAAAAACATTCAAAATAATAGAATTATAATTTGTAAGGTCATAGAAAAAAGGATGATTTTAAAAATAGTTCTAACATTTTTGCCTAAAGTTCACATAAGTGACCAGATAATTATGTCAAATTTATAAGTAGTCGCATACTTTTTATTTTGAAATACCAATTACACATATGAAAAATGCGTTTTCCATCATAGTGTCTTTTTGCTCGATCAATCAGATAATTTGAGGTGATTGTCAGTAAACAAAGCCAAACAGTTGATTATACACAAATGTTATCAATGATTCCGAGGCACGCACGGTATAAAGCGAAGTTAATACTTGGATCAAAGTTTAATCAAAAATAAATTTAATTTGTTGTACTGCTAAGTGTAGGGAATATTTTATAGAGAAAGTACTTTGAATTAGTACGAAATTTGTATTGAGAAATTTAGAATTGTCAAAAAACTACCTTTTTTATCTAATTCAAACACAATCATAATTAAAACAATTATAAAGTAATAAAAAAGAAGGAGTTATTTATTGTCTTTTTATATATTGGTCTGTAAAATATGTGGTTAGCACTACATAACACGTACTCGTACATACATAATTGTTAAAATAGTTAAAATATGAAATAAGATAGCAAAAAATACAAAAATGGTATATCTTAAAGCCAACGATAAGATTGGACAATGTTAACAAGATTCCTTAACTGATCGGAACTAAAAGACAACAATTTTTCTATGTAAAAGTATAATGAACATAGCAGACAACATTAAATATACACCACTATCATTACCTGGACTTTCTAGCATGTGTTTTTTTTAAATTTCTTTATCTCAATAAAAACTAGCTTTCGTTTATTACAATATTGTATACCGTTGTGCTGTCAATATTTATCTATCATATAGCAACTAGTTGGCCCTAAAATTAATTTTTAGCTATGTACTACAATCAATAAGTTCCTAAATTGTAAATTCACCATTTAATACAATTTCAGCGTTTTGCCGGCAAAACAATACATTATATTATGCATTTGTCATCAGCAATGGCGTAGACACCATAAGAACCAATCAAGAAGCAAATGAAAACAAACATCTATATAAATTATTTTGGGTAAAAATAGTGGTTTCACTTTTGTGAATTGGCTTTTACAGTTTCCAAATCTTTAAGCAGAAAATCTTCAATTTGATTAGTGGCAATTTCTGGATCATCATTAACAACACGCAGATCAAACATTCCTTCTTGGTTTGCAAATTCCAGTTCCTCACGAGCACGAGCAAGACGTGATAAAATTTTCTCTTCAGTTTCAGTGCCGCGCCCTCGAAGACGTTTCTCCAGTATCTAAAACGGATCATATATACTTTTTTTGTATTAACTATCGTGTGGCATGGTATCGTGCTTTTCCATAATCCCTATAAAATCTTATATCCGCGAATCAACTAGGCAGAAGTTTGGAACAACCTTGGAAGATTCATCGACGTATTTTAATTGTCAGATTGACTTCAAATTAGGAACACAATTTTCAAAAATATGTTTTTGTCAATTTGACCGGAGTACGGCAAATACAAGTGAACGACATTTAGAAAAGACATGTACCATATTTGCAAAGTTTCATGTTAGTTTCTCAAGATCAGTTCATGACATCATAGATCAAATAAGGTGTATGAACTCAATTTATCTAATAGCTAATCCATGATGATAATCTCGAACTATACATTAGACTACCTAAAAATATGTAAATTAAAATAATTTTAAATTCATACCACGAAAAGCCTTTAAAATGTCATTTTCCATGTCACTTCCAGGATGCAACAATATTTGCATCAGACTATTTATTACATTCACTAAAACATCTTCACTCACCTCAAAAGTAGGCGGTTGAATAGAAATAAAACGAGCACATAGTTCAGGTAATTTCTTAATACTACGCACACCTTGGAGATCCACATCCAAAATACATATTTTGCCCAAAGACATTACTTCCTGCACTGCTTTTACACTAGTTCCATACAGATTGCCTGCAAATTCTGCGTGCTCTACAAACTCGCCTTTGCCAATTCTGGTTTGCATCTCATCACGAGCAACATAGTGGTAATCTTTGCCGGGCGTTTCGCCAGGTCGTGGTGGACGGGTGGTGTGGGAGACGGTGAAAGCAAAACAGTTATTATGACGTGACATCAACAGCTTCAGCAATGTGGATTTTCCCGATCCACTCGGACCACTTAAAACAACCGGCCGAAGCTGGTTCATGCTCACAAAAGAATTCTGAGATTCAGCTATAATAAAAAAATTAATTAGTGAATAGTCTCATAAGAGTGTGTACTCAGGCTATGAATTATACGCAGTTATCAGTATGCTGACACATTTTGAAGTATTTATTTGTAGCAGCTATCTCAGTGAGTTTGAAAGGTTTTAATCACAATGTAGGGTTCATATTGCATATAAAAATAAACACATTTAACTGAAAAATGTCAGGGAAGTTGTTATTCAGTAATTTTTTAAATAAAAATTTACTATCTCACTATCTAACAAAATCACCAATCAAGAACTCCTGTAGATCCCTCCGCTGGAAAATTTAAAAAATTCAAGACCCCACATTTTACATTGATATGTACATAGAAAAAAAAGAATTAGGCGATAAAACTTCCAAGAATTGAAAAATAGTTATTTTACATATAGTTACATTGAACATTTTATCACATAATGGGAAGAATCAAATTATCAAACATCCTTTTATCTTTTATTCATAAACATTAAAAAGAATGTTTTATAAAAACCTAAGAACGCTATTAAAATCTAACACATACAGATAAAATAACAGAATTGTAAGGTTTAAATATTAAATTTTGAATAAAAGCATTGTTTCCCATAGCTTTCATATAATTACTATGCTGTTGTTTATCAAGTAAAGAACAGAACAGAACAGAACAGAACATTTCACTTTGGCCGTGCCCCTTTATATGACTAAAGTAGGCGGACTAGTAAATAATCTCATACTTAACCATACTGATCCAAAAATTCATAAAGTTCTTGATTATGTTTATTAGGAAGTTCACTGTACCGTTTAAAACAATTCACAAGTATATAGTGTAATACAGCTTCGTAGGCGTTACAATAAATTTACATAAACACTCAATGTAGGTGGCACTTGTTTATTCATAAATAATAAAATCAATTGTTATTACGGTAATTTATCTATCTAATTTTGCAGATTTGAAGAAATCTGTTATTGTAGAGTTCCAAAACATGACGTATAAACACTATCACAAATTTTAGAAACTTAATAATAGTATTTGTATCCTTGTTGTCATGTTTCATAGGAAAATTCACCTAAGACACCAATGACAACAATGGTTCCAGAATTCAAATAAAGTTTTAGGATAATTTCCTTCCAAATGTTGAAAGACTTCTTATTCCTTCCTCCATACAATAAACATTAGAGTAAACTCTAATTCCTATACAGATTGGCTAGCCTTCCAGCATTCAGCCCCAAAGTTTAATTAAGACCTGAATTAAAGTTGACACCAATAAGGATAGCAGTGACATAAGTACTATTCAATAAAATACACGTTTTAGCCATACTCCTTGCTGATTAGATTGTACATAATATAGTTAGTTGACATATTTATTTTGCTACATTAGTATATGGTCCAGGGCTACAAGAATCTCTTCTTGAATGTTACATAAATGTTTTCGTATGTATCTATATTGGCAACGTTGCAAAAAAAGTATACAATCCTCAAAACCATTGAAGCCGTGTCTCCAACTAAAGGAAGCGTTGGGAGAATCATTATAATTTTGTAAATTAATATGTTTGGCATGAATTTGGTGTTTTGGAAGCGAATCTTCATTGCGGATATGTTGCTTCTTCTTCATTTACAAATTTAGATTTAACCTAATTCTGTAACTTGAAAGATGCTAGTTAAAAAAAATTTATCAAAACTATTTGAATTTGTTTTAGTATTGAGACATAGAAAAGAAGTATAGTGATTGATATTTATAAAATTGGCATAGTGCATTAAATAAAATAAAAAATTGAGGATAAGAATCACTTTTCATATAAACTCAAAGCACAAAATTGTACTCACAACTTGGGAGATACTAGTCAATTTTTAAATTAAACAGTTTTTGTTGAGCCGTCAGAACAAGTATTGTTAGATTAAAAAACTGTTAAATATTAAATAGTTTTCTCTAGAATCTAAAAAAACATGATTCATCACTTTAGACGCACTTGAGAGATGCTTCTTAGGCGTCTGTCAAGCTACAAATCAAGAAGCTACAAGGGGGTGGAGAAGTAAAAAAAGTTCGGCTTAATCAACTCAGAATTAAATTTTTCTGAATCGATTAAGCCCAACTTAACTGACTCCCTCCCTCCGTGTGTGGGTAAAGATGCCTCTAGAATCGAAACGACATATACAATATTAGATTCATTTGACTTCACAAAACGGCGTACATATTTAGGATATAATTACTGTAAAATTTTACACCATGATATTTTGTTTAAATGAATCAATTCATATATCCATAGAATTAAATGCTGAGTCGATTGGGGACCACTATGATGGACGAAAGTTCTCTCATATGTATGTATATAAATATGTAGCTCCAACGGCCCATTGATACAACCAAAATTGACTCAAATGGTAACATTGAATTACGACCAGTTATTGACCACAACCACCTCAGGTGAAATTTGAGGAATTGCACATCACAAGTGCAACTATCAACACTCCAAGAGCCGTAGAATGTTGCCGGGCATATTCCACAATTTTAAGCGATATGATGCCCACATTATATTGAAGAAGATTGACAAGTCAATCCAATAGCACAATTTTTAGAGAAATATATTTCTGTTGAAATGAGTTGGCTGGTTGAAGAATAGAATATACCAAGACCGACCCAAATGACGTATCACAAACCAAACCCCCCCCCCCCCCGGATGAGAGTATTGTCTCATTTTAATTTATGTCTACTGGGCTTGCTACATAATGTCACAGTTGCATGATTCTAGTGGCATTCAAGGCTTTTCCGCCCTTCTCGACTTGTTTGATATACAACCAGATGAATGCGGAAAGGCTTTCCTCACAAGTATATGACTTCAATACAGCAACTGCAGGAACCAAAACTTTTGACTATTGAAGAATTTCGCTCCGATTTGGGTGCTGGTAGGTTTTGTGACCCCGCGAGGATTATGAACATGTATTCAAAGTTTGTGATACATTCAATTGCAAGTCGTTGCTTGATAATTCAATGCTTTAGTTACAAGTCGATGGTCTGAGGTTGGCCGCCGATTTTGAATCATTTCGGCAGACAAGTTATAATGAGCATGGTTTGGATCCATCATATTATTATACCTCTCCCGGTCATTGTTGGTCTACCCCTTTGAATGCAAATGGATTGCATAATTGGGCCATGACTCAGCCCTTGTCTATGGATAATACGAGTATGAGACATAACCAACGATGAAGAAAGGTTGAAATCGTTTCAACCCAAATTATCTTACTGGCCAGTAATTGACGGCGATACTTGATATGCCTTGTGTGCCACTAACCTTAGGCTGGTTTTTAAAGACCAGTTTTCCATATCTCGGAAACTACTGAACCCATTGCTTTGAAATTTAGAACATTCATTTAAACTTATAAGAAACATATTTTCAAAATTTCAAGGTCATATATCACGTGACCTTTGGTTTGGACCTTTAATGGACTAGAACTGAATAACAAAACATTTTGATGATTGAGAGACTTCTCTCGTTACATTTAAAACTTGCAAAAACAAATCAATTTTTTGGTGTGTTATGAGATCCTGTGACCTAAGAATATACAACAATAATATTTTGACAAAAGCTACTTATACACAAGTTAAAATTTATTGTTTTAAATGTAACTTGAAAGCCGTTTCACAAGTTACAAAATTTATACATGTAGCTAGAGAGACGCTTCGCAAATGAGATATAAAATTTACAATAATGAAAAATTTGTAATCAGTATGAAATTTTATGGGTATGTATTTTTCATAAAAAAGCATGAATATAATGATAAAAGAAAGCAAAGTGCTAATTTAAATTGGATTCACCCTAAGCTTGATGTGCTGATGTAATTATGTTGGATTATATAAAATGCTATATTTGCCACACAAACTTTTAAACAAAAACTAAAATCCTTTTTTTTAAAATAAGCCTATCAATATTTGCCGCCATGCCATTACACACATGCATACAGAAAATGCATCCAATTATATAGATAATAAACCTATTATTACTATTTATTTAATTGATCTTTCATATACAAATGCATCCTGCTTCTAAAGTGGCAACAAATAACAAAACTGCTTAACAAATGGTACTAAAAACAAAAACATCATTATGTGGCTACGCCTCCTTTTTTCTTTACTGCTAAAGATTAATATTATCAAGACAACAATATAGGTAATTTAAATCAAACATTCCAGAAAACCATGCCAATGTGTGAAAAGCTAGATGAGGATAGACTAAACATTTGGATTTAATTAAAACATTTCATTTAATTGCTTGAATTTATCAATTTCATCAAGTTGTTCATTCAATTATAAAAGAAATGAGAATTGAACTGTAAATTAAATCAGAATGGCCAGTGAATAGCTTAAATTTATTAAAAATTTTCATCATGGAAATGAATTAACAAATTTCAACAATATACACAAATCAGTTTGTTAATTCATAAAATATAGAGAATACTTGTTGATAAATTGAGATTTAAAAGATAAATTGTGTGAGTTCTTGGCATGTTGAAAAAGGTGAACAACATTCCTTTTAATAAATTAAAATGTCTGTATGAGTATAATAAATAAATCATTCAACTGAAATATTTGCTCAAACTTTGGTTTAAAATGTTACATTTGTGTGTGAGTATTAAAAATAAAATGCTAATTTAGCAAAAGTACATTGATCAGCAACAAAGTAAGAAATGAATATTACCTGAATTATTTAACATTACTGATTTGCAATTCAATCTTCATGCAATGATCGAAGCTAAAAAACATACCACAAGAAACATTATTAGAATTACACATTATATATTTTAAAAATAAGTATTTTAAACTTCAGGCTGTCTGAGAAGTGGGGTGTACAGCCAAAAAATTATCATATCAATTACAGGATACAGTAAACCTATATGATAGATTGTATCTGGTGATTGCAATTCGAATGTATTGTACCTTGAAATTAAATATAATGTTTGCTTTACACCCCTTTTTCTGGATAGCTTGCATGCATTTAGTTACTTATATTACCAAAATTAATATGCAGAATGATATCTTTCCTGCAGCAAACATACAAAATTAAAATCTGTTAAGCCTTCAACAGTACTAACATAATAGAAATGAATATAATACAACTAAAATAGGTGCAAAAATATATGGCTTCAACATAAAAACTGCATCAGAGTTTCTTCCACTAATTAAATGTTTTGCATACTCATACAATGGCAGCCAAACTGTTAAGCCACTATTGAAATTTTGGAAATTTATAGTTGTTTATTTTAGTTATGTCAAAGTATTCAGAATTAAAATATCAATTCAGGTGAAATTCTCTATACCACCTTTGAACAGATAATTTGGCTATTCAAACTCAAAGCAACATTTGAGAATCAAGTACCTTATACTACTATTGCAGACAAGTAGTAGGGAGCCCAAGATAGCAATTCCAGCTTTATTATGGTCTAATCAGCTAGGCATACCCAAACTTTGTCAATGTAAAAAAGTTTGAGCCAGCACTAAATAACAGAGAAAATGTAAGTTGCATAACCACAATTAATCCCTCTTTTGAGTGTATTAAAACTATTTTAATTACAATAATAAAAGACAACCCCTTTCAAAAGTAACCATAACAGTATATAAAAGTGAATAAAAGTCAGCAAAATATTGTTTCCAAACAAATTCCACAATTTTTTCTGGATCAATATTTTTTAATGAACTTTTCTCCATTGTTTAGGCAGATGGCAAGGCACAATATTTAGAAAATTTGATTAAAAATATTGATCCAGAAAATATTTGTGGAATTCGTTTGGAAACAATATTTGGCTGACTTTAATTCATTTTTTTAATACTGTTACAGTTACTTTTGAAAGAAGTTGTATATTAAAAAGAATGGAAAAAGTAGATTATGAAGGTCAATAATGCCCTTTTGTGCCACAATTGTGTACACCTGGTCATTATAAATGCAACAACAACGTTTTATACATATTTTTTCTTCAATTTGGATTTAGAGTTGAATTGTTTAAATGCTTGCACATTATATATGAGCATCTAAAAGTAAGTAAGCATCTTTATTTTGCCCACTAAATGTAGAATACCAGTAAATTATATTATACCACTTTTGCAAATGAAATAATAACATCTGTTAAGAAAACTAAAAAACTATGTATAAAATGTTGTTGTTGCATTTATAATGACCAGGAGTGTATATCTAAAATTTTACTGTTAATGCCTCATTTGTAATCAGATGAGAATACATCAACTGATTTAGATAAAATTTGGAACCAGAATGGAAGATGAAGATCTGCAACCTTTTTTTCAGTCTGACCACCAAGACACATGACCCCCTTGTGAAAAAAATGAAATCTTACCTAATTAGGGCAAAATGCACTTTTTCTGTAAATCTATTGTGTACCAAACAATGATGAAATTAGATAAAATATAGTGTATATATTCCAAACATATTATTCAAGATTTTTGTGTTTTAAAAATATTTATTTTTGTGTCAGGAGTGCAACCTGAGTCATTTTTTGTTTTTAGAATTAAAAATTCTAATGGATATTTTTTCCAGTAAATTGTGCTCCCATACATGCATTCCATTTGGTAAACATTTCAGAAATATTGCATGAATCAAAAAATTATAGTGGTTTTGGTGTCCAAAATTGAGCATATATAAAATTAATATATAAAGAAAAAGTGTGATTTAATTTGCTAATTGATTTGAACTATTTGAAATTTAGCATGTCTATTCCAAATCTAAAATTGAAGTCCACTAATTTGTGGATCAGACCTAGCTGATGCATCAAAAGAATGAACTTGTGTATAGAACAGAACAGTTTGCAGTTTGAACATTTACTGTAGATTTCGGTTTGTTCCTACACTTTTCTTGCAGACCAGCCTTTTGGAGTCTGGGCTTAAATATCATAAGGGATGCTTCAACCTTGTGCTCTGTCTGTCATCATTGCCTGAGTTGACAAGCCACAAGCTGTTGGATGAAAGCTGTACCAGGAGCATGTCTTGGCAGCAAAAACGGCAGTGGCCAAAGCAAAAGCATACCTGTATAACAATCTAGAAGAGAAAGATGGACATTTGAAAGCTATTAGATTTGCGAACCAGGGGAATAAGGAACCACAAGATGTACACCAAGCAAAAATGGTAAATAAAATAAAAATGGACCGGCACTGACAGATGATGCAAAAATCAGAGACATGAAAAGAGTACTACCATCAGCTCATGAATGTTGAAAACTTGAGAAGAGAAAATGTAATAGAAAAAGCTAAAGAAAACAAAGTAAAGGAAGTGAGTGAAAAAGAAGTATCTAGGGCATAAATGCATATAAAAAAACAGAAGGCAGTTGGACAAGATGCATACCAGTAGAGTACCTTGATCCCAATCTTCAAAAGTAAGGTTGAAACTACCACCGCATCAAACTAACATCACATACACTGAAATTGTGGACAAAAAATTGAGAAAGAAAGTGATAGTTACACACCAGCAGTTTGATTTTATGCCTGAGTAAATACAACAGATGCTATTTTTGCACTGCTGCAAGTGATTTAGAAATACTGGGAAGGACAGAAAGACTTGCACTTCATGTTTATTGACTGGGAGAAGGCATTGACTGGGTACCAAGACAAAAACTATGAACTGTTTGAGGTTGAAAGGAGTAGAGGAGAAGTACATCAGACATATACAATGCATGTACAACAAAGGTGAGGTCTACTGTTGGTGAGTTGGAGAACTTTGAGGTAACTGTGGACACTATCAAGAATCTGCCCTGGGCCCACTTCTTTTTGCCTTGGTAATAGACTGCCTAATGAGTAAAGTCTAGAGAAAAGAACCATGGGATATGCTGTTCACAGATGATGTGGTTATGGGATTAGAGTCAAGGACAGAAGTAGAACATAGACATAAATGTGGAGTGCAGCAATGGAGGATGGAGGAATAACAGGCAGAAAATGGAAATTTTGGGATTGAGAGCAGGCCCTGTCAGTAAAGGATAAAGAGGTGAAAATGCAAGGAGAAAACCTCAACCAGG
>JAUYWI010101694.1:0-11485 GCA_034780595.1 Parotoplana pacifica | reverse complement strand
TAACTAATAAATTCATCTATAAGGAATTTAGTTTTAATTTTTACAGGCGGTCGAATTCAGCGGTATGGCCTATATTAACTTTAGCTCTCATCAGCTAGCTATAATCAGCTTTTTCTTTCCCAAAAACATTTTTGCATACATATTCTATTCATTTTACTCCTGTGTATCTGAAGTTCAGTATAATCTTTAATCTTCAATATCCACATAGTATTTATTTGTAAATAAAAGATATTAGCATATTGCTGCAAATCTATCAGGTGATGCTAATCCAGTGGCCATGACTGTACATATATAGGTGAAAATTTAGTAAATGAAGTCAAAATATGCCACTACCACTTGTGTAAACCAAGGTTTCTACAATTAAAGAAAGTATGTTTTAAAAAATTATTGTCAGCCCTTTCATGTTAAATCCACACTCACTTCACTATCCATAGCTTAGGCTAGGGTCAATTTTTTGTGAGTATTTTTTACTGCACTAAACAAAGGGCCAACATTTTCATGGATTCGCAGATTTGCACTGCATTTTTATGTCTAAGGTGTGTGTAGGTGTTTATTTATAGTCGATACTGAGATGCCTGTAAATGCATTCTAAGTTCAGTTTTGGCACTAATTAATATAGGCTATGAGCTGAAGTATAACCATGGCCAGGCTATATTACACAAGCTCATGTCATTGCACCAGAATAATATTTAAGAAGTAACTAAATCTGATCCAAAATATGTACAAGTGTGCACCAAAATGCATACATCAATCAAGTAGTACAATAATACCAATAAAAACACCAGTTATCATATTGATATGATATACTCAAAGATACTAGAAAATGTTATGAACAATATGCTGAACTATTACCAAACTATAATAAACAATAAGTTAATTTACTAGTTTTAACCACAAAAAAATCAATTGTTGTACTCCAAATTTTAAATTTTCTGCTCCAAATTGGAGTGCAATGCAGTCATCTACTCCAACTCAGCCTCCCATTTTCCATGGTTTTCAGCCAAGAGCCTTTGGACCTCTGAATAGAAGCAAATATCATCTCTTTTAAAGCATCATTATTGTGCTAATTTATCCATTTAAATAGTTATATTATTTATAGTTATACCAAAAAATTCAGAATTTTATCCATGGGTGAATTTAGCAGATATCATATAGCCTTTTTTATAATCCTCAGTTGACAGATTAAAATGCCATCTGTATTAAAAAAACATTTTTCGGCATTAGCTCAAAATCCATGATGACCACCCAAAAAATGAATAATTTTAATTTTTTGGTTGTATTTTCTGAATTAGAAATATTTATGTATCAATATGCTCTAAAAATAGTTAAATACATTCTCAATAAATGTATAAAAGTTAAAATGAAACCAATTTGATGAATTGTATCTCAAGATCCAATGTTTTAATAATTTTATTTATTTTGGCTATGTTTATCAGAATGCAGAATATTTTATATAATATCAATATGTTTAAAAAACACAGTACTTAGCCACACAGTGAACATGTTTTTTATAATACAATTTTTAAAAATCCTTAGGGTTAGTTTTTTCTTGAATAAGTTATTTTAATCAGTGCTGCCAGTGCTGCGTTTTTTCTTGTATTTTTGCATTCTGCGTTTTTTTATTATATAATTTTTAGAAAAAACTATGTGCTATTTTCTTGGCCATGTAATGTCCTGGGTACAACAGAAAACTGCCACCAATTAAATAAAATATTTGAATACTTCTTATTTTCTTATTTAATATTTATGTTTTATTTTGCTCAGATATGTTTAGTGTTGTTATTTTATCATTAGTTTTTATTATCAATTTTCATCAGATTTCAGCTTATTTATCAATGTTAGTCTTAAATAAATATAGTATTTTATTGATTTCTTTTTATCATTTTCACAATAATTCATTAGATAATATTTTTCAAATTTATAAATATTAAATATTTTATCATTTGGAAAATCACTTTTAAGAACATCGAGATTATTTTTCAAATAGAACTGATTACAACTATTCATGCTTAACTGAAAACAAATGTCACTGTTTTCAATTTACAGCTATGTCTATGAAAAGTAGAGAAATGAAATTTCGTATTGATTGGGTTCAGCATCTTGGTGCTGAATCCTGGCTGACAAATGGGGCAAAGCCTACATTAGTTAAATGTAGGTTTTGTTGCAAGGACATAGACGTATCTAGTGCTGGTATATCTGCTTGTAAGCAGCACATGATGTCAAAAAAACATGTGGTACATTGAAATAAAATATATTTATAATTAGTTTTCAAATTGAAAAGGCTTTATGGCATTCTTAAATAAATTCAGAATGCCATATGTTATATATTGTTGTGATAGATATATGTGTTAATATTTTGTTTTTCAGGATATAATAAAAGTTCAAGGTAGTCATGATATTTCAATGTTTATACAAGCACATCAAAACCATCCAACATGTCACCAATGGCTACTGAGCTCTGCAGGGCCTGGCACACAGCATTTAAATCAAAATCCTTCAATGCTGAGGATGATGCCGGTACACTTTTCAAAAATATGTTCACTGATTCACAAATAGCTTCCCAATTTTCATGTGCCTGAATGAAAGGAACTTATTTGGTTAATTTTGCCATAGCTCCATATTGTAAAGAAAAGGTGGCAAACTTATTGAAAAGCAAGCCATATAGTATTGTGTACAATGAAGCTGATGGTGCTATGATGGTTATAGTAAGACACATTGTCGATTGTGTTTTACTGAATGATAGCAAACTTGGATTTTTGGGTTTTCAAGAAAGTGTATCTGAATCAGACGTTATTTCAGTTGCAAAACGTCTACCCAATCACATTATAGCTGATGAACAACAAGATCAACTTGTTACTGAAGTAAGTATACTTTTATTAAAATTTGATTATTTCACTTCTATTAGGTACTTAGGTTTGATTTTTAAAGCATGTAATTGCATTATATTATTTTAGGTAAGACTTTTAAATATGGAGAATCATCATCACCAGGATTTAATCTTTGGCTGGAACTCCCTCAATAAAGAAAAATTCCCTCTATTAAAGCAAATAGCTTTAGCACTTTTGACCATTTTTCATGGAAATAGTGAGCTATTAGCTCAAAACATGATCTTGATAGTTTTGAAAAACAAAACTGTTTGTCAGGTAACTAAATGTAATTTAACCTTTTAAGCATTATATGTATTTGATTTGACTATTCAATATTTATTATTTTTCAAAACAACATATTGTATTAACATTTTGTAAATAAATAACTTTTAGAACTTGTCACTACTTGAATATCACTTCTCATACAGTTTCAAATTGACTAATATAAAATGATTTCAAATTATTTTTTTATATTTGACTTGCCGAAATTTGCTCCTATCACATAACTATTTAACAGTTAGAAAATCAGCTGCTTCAGATGTCCTAATTGAAGAAAGTTTGATTGAAATGGGTAACAAACCATTTTCTGAATACCAGAAAGCAATGTTGGAAAAACATAAGGAAGAAGAAAAGGCAGCGAAATTGAGGGCTCAAGAACAGGAGCAACGAATGAAGGAACTTGCGAAGAAAGACAAGGAAAGAAAATCTGAATTGGGTAGAATTAAGGCTCAAGAGGATGCTTTAGCTATAAAGAAGAAAGAAGCCAAAGTTTGTTATGCAGATAATTGATAGGAACTAGATACTTATGGTATAAATATTTTTAGAAATTATGTGAATGACTTGTATCTTACATCATATATTTTAGGCTAATGCAATTGAAGCAGCAACAACAGAAGCAATGAGGGAGGCTACAAGAGAGAAAGAGAATGTAGTAGAGAATCTATCCATCTGTTCATTGCAAAGAGAAAAGTAATTTTATTTAAATTGTTTGTTCATAATAAGGCCGTTATTATAATAATTTATAAACTATACAATAGTAGGAACAGTCATATATTTTGTTCTTTATTCTAGGGTTGAAAAAAGCTGCAAAGAAAATTTTGATGGAAGCAAGGCAGCTCAAGCGATCTGCGGATTTGATGGATACAGATAGAGCAAAGTTTCCAAAGAAGAATATAATACTAGTTGAAGACTAATTTACTATGCACTCTTCACTCTTGTATTTTTGTTACATATGTCATTTTCACCAGAAGCTATAGTTAAGAGCCATTTCTAAAACAACATTTTTTACCAGAACCTATGTACATTAATGGCCAATATACATTTTTATGTATACTGTGTTATTTTTTACTATTTGCGTTTTTAATATTAAATTAACCTCTGGCAGCACTGTTTAATTTTCTTTCTGAAACTACATACATGTGCTCCAATTGATATTCCTTTTTGGTTAGTGATGAACACTTTAATTACATGATCAAACAGATTCATTGACAGTAATCCATTTTATCACCAAACTAATAAAGATAGATATTATAATAATTGTCAAATAGTTGACCACATTTTATCACTTATAATACTATCAATTTTCTCAGAATCTTAACTATTTTAACCAACAGATTTAGTAGTACTAGTTCTGGTAGACTTAAAAAACTGCTGTAATGTAGTTGTTCCTAATGTTATTTCTTATAATAACCACAATTATGGTATTTTTTGGTATTATTTGTCATATTGGTTCTTCAATCAACCATGGCCATTACTTTTCTTATATAAGGTATATGCATATCAAATAATTTTGATCTGCCCTTTTATTCAACTAGTGCTTATTTAGCCTTTACATTTTGAATAATAACTAGATTATGGGAACAGTGATGGTTGTGTACACATAAAACTGGTTAAAACTCACCATTGGTGATCTTTAGTCCCACACCATATTTCTTGTTATTGTTTTGCATTTTAACAATTTTACATTTTTCATTTCTGACTGGACTGTTTCATGGATTTCGATTTCAGATATACTAGATAGTACTTTCAATCACCAAGCTTGACTGATCATCTTATCATGCTTCAGCTTGAATGTAGAACAAGATGCATATAATTACATAGTTTTGAAATGATCTTAAAAGATACTGTTTTTATCTTGAAGTCATATATTTTTTACACATCTTTTGGTTGGGATATATTCATTACTATGATGTTAGTACTGTTGAAGGCTTGACAGATTTTATTTTTTAATTTTGTATGTTTGCTGCAGTAAAGATTTCATTCTGTATGTTTTTCCAAATTTTAGTCATTTTTTCAACTGTACTCCAAGCCATTGCCAGTCATCTTCTAATCTCTTTAGTAATGTGCCATTTGAGTTGATCAATAAACCTAAAAACAAACTCACTAACCTCTTTAATCTTCTCCCCATCAAGCTTGAACTCACTGTGGTCTATCTAAAACCATAATCTTTGTCTTCCTATTGTTAATTAGGAAACCTTTTAGTGCAATGATTTCTTATGTGTGTTTGAGTAGTTGTCTTGTTATAACTTAGTAATGTAGTGTCATCAGCAAAATGAAGATTTGGGTTCTTTGAGCCACCAATATTTATCCTTCCTTTCCTCATGACTTCTGAATAAATGTTATTAAAATCTTGGATATATGGTGCATTCCTATCTTGCTTTGCAACCAATTTAAAACCGGTCTATAACACCATCTTTTCTTACAGCAGATTCCTGATTTTTGTAGAGCTTCCTTATAAAATTAATTAGATGTCCTTGAAGTCCATATCTTGCATATCCTTCCTTACCCAATCAACTAAAACACAGACCCTAACAATTTTTGTTATAAATCTTTAACTAAGAATGCAACTAAATGTAGATTTATTGGCCCTAGGAATGAAACTCTCTATTTCTCAATATCTTTCTTTGGTGAATCCAACCAAATTCAATCTGCTTTCAGCCAATCTCAACATTAAACTGAGCCACAGAACTGTCCAGATATTGTACTGGGCACTCTCTTCTCCCGAAAAGCTACAGAAAAAGAGTGGGGCTACTAATCCCTTATTCTCTAATATTACCACCAACCAGTTGGTGAATTATCTGAGGCTGATTGGTTGGATCCCTATGACCAAATCTAATGTGCAAGCAAGTGGATGACACAACAAACACATATTTTTCACTATGACAAGCAATAAAACCAAAATGACCAGTAAAGCACTGCTTACCACTCTAATTACACTATTAAAAATAATTTACAATATTCAATGTAACAAATGCTATCTTTTTTATGTAGGTTGTACCATTCATACATTTCATGTAAGAATAAAAGTACACCTCAAAAACAAATTGGGCTCAGAACATCTTTTACAACTTCAGTATTAGCTAAAGCAAACAACATCATCAACCTGTGTATAAAAAAACTATGTTCATTAAACCTTTAACCCTACAATAAACCCCACAAAAGATTTCAACTATTTCTTTTTTAAGATATTTTTCCAGTAATATTTTCCCAATATCTTTCTTTTTTTACAATTTTTATATATTTCTAGTGATTAGATATTTTTATACATTTCAGTGACAATAATTAGACATTTTTCATGTGTGTTTTATATCTTTAGTTTTCTCTGTCAGATTATTACATGATCAGGGGATCTTTTACCAAACAATTTCTAATTATATATTTTATTGTTTTGATATAATATATATAAGGTTTACTTTTTTGGCTATTTTTATTAATACTTAAAACACAATGACATTCATATGTAACATACTGGTTTCATTTATTTTAGGCTTTGTGCCTACCTCTTTACTTTTTTGTCTTTAATAATGTCAGAAAACAATGTTTGCTAGATTTTAACCTGACTGAATTAAACACTCATATAGACAGAAGATGGTTAATTTGTTTTAGTTTTATATTTTAAATGAATTTTCTGTTACTATTTTATTTTAATGTTCTATTTCATTTCTACATTTTAGAATGATTTGCTCATTACACCTTATTAAAGGATTATGCTCTGTTTTTGGTGGCTTTCTTATACATTTTTCATTGGGTACTGTATATACATTTGGTAAGTATTACTTTGATTTAAGTACCTAACTCTAATTTTTATTGAAATGTATATATTTGTGGAAGTAACATTGAATATGTACTTTGTGAGACAAGTATAACTGCACTGGGTGAACACAGCTGGAACTAAATACAAATATGTCCAATCAGTAGAGAGGTCATTGATGGTACAAACATTGAATATGTTAATAAGGATGATTTTCTTTTTTATAAAATCATTTTCAATAAAAGTTGAAGATTGCTACTTTTAATTATATAAGTATGTAAAATGTAAATCCTATTATGAAATGTAGTTTTTTATTTATGTGTTATCTAATTATTTTCTATTTTAATTATCTAATTGATATTTTTAGGTAATATGAATCCTTATATTGCTTCTTACCTAAAGTTTAAAAGTGCAGGGAAATCAGGTGATTATTCATCAATTATATGGATATTTGCACTTACTATTGTTGGCCAAGGGTCATTTATGTCCTTAGGTGGACTTATTCAGAAAAGACTGGGTTCCAGATTGACTTGCTTACTAGGTGGTTGGATTATGAGGTAGAGTATAATTTTTTATTCATTTACATGGTATTAGAGGCAATTTTATTGTAGCTAACTTCTATTTATGTATAGTCATAAACATTGTTCTCTATATACTTCAATCCATATACATATAGCTAAGCTTTGCAAATAAATGAAAAAACAGTTGATTTAGTTAGAATATTTTCATTTTTTAAATAATGTACTGTCAAATTCTGATTTTATGTAATCTCTGGGACTGGTTAAATTTGGTTGATAAATCAGAGATGGTATAAAATCAAGGGTGAGTGTTTTCAAGAAAAATAATCTCAATTAGAAATTCTGTATTATTGAGAAGCAATTCAATAAAAACTGAATTGGTCATCATATTGTGCTTATGAAATATACATATTATAATTGTATTTGTTTGTCAGTTTATAAGAAAAGTATAAATAATAAGTAAATACACACACTGAAGTGTGGCAGATAACAAATGGAATTTTGTGTTAAATGGAAACTTGTACTGTAATATATGTGGTGGATGGTGGATATGCGCTAAAAAGTATGTGGTGGAAAAATGAGTGTATAAAATTGATGTTTATCTTAGAATTGTCATCTCAATTGATTAAATTTGGCATGCTTAAACAATATTCTCTTTTGCCGTTTTGGTGTACAAATTTTTGTGGTCTACCCACCCCCTAGGTCTCATGGAATTGATTAATATTTGGTAAATATGTTTATTGTGGACACTCCATTGTTTAAAATATATTACAGGTTTTTGAAAAGTATCGATTTTTATGACCAGGGTGTACCTATCTATGAACCAAAACCTAACAAATTAATTTTGTGTTACTGAGTGCCTAATTGACCTACGCACTAAATTTGAAGCAGATCGGACGAACTTTAATTTTTGGACTTGATGACATCATCAGTCCATAGCTCGGCCTCCTTATCATTTTTTCACTAAATATTCTTTATCCTGGCATGTCAAATACTAGTACCGACAGTGGGTTATACATTGTTGATAGAATAAACTTATGGATTCATTAAGAGAAAGTCAGGTGTGAAATTCATTGGTTAATTCAATGTTAATTCCAGTAAGATTCATGCTATGAAATGCATATTGAAAGCTTTTGTCAATTTGGTAAAAGTTTGAATATCATTTGCCAATGAATTTTTGCAGTATTTATTTTTTATATCATAATGTGTAATATGTTTTATGAACATGTACAATGGGTACATATTCGGGTGTAATTGGAGCAGTTTGCACTTCCAGTGTTTTATTTTTATTATATTTTTTTTACAACTACAAAATTTTTCAACTTGTTAACAAAATCGAGATTTCTATGAATTTTGCATCTGTAGTGATATTTTGTCCACAAAACCATGCTACTTATGACTACTTTTACTTAATTGATACATTTTTATTTACATGTTTATTTTCAGCGCTGGAGTAGCATCATCTTACTTTACTGTGAAACTTAGTGTTGTTCCACTCATATTGACATATGGTTTTGCTTTTGGTGTTGGTGTAGGCATCGCATATGGTGTTGCTATTGGGAATGCTATGTCTGTAAGTAATCTTTAAGATGTTATTATTTGGTTAATTAAATGTTCAACTTTTGATAGCATTTCTGTCCCCAGGGGCAGAGTGAATGTCTAGACCCACTTAATATTGTTTTCAATAATAAAAATCAAGAATCAATCATTTTTCTAAAAAGATTTATGGATTTGTATTAGGTACTTCGTGAATCTCTTTGGATGCCCTCAGATTTTTCAAATCAGAAGTCCAACTTAGTGTTACCAAATTTTTCAGAGTTTGTACTAAAATAATCAAACAAAAGTCAGTCAGACAGTTTTAGCTTTTTTGTATCTACTTTTTTAATGTATCTAGTCATTACAGCCAAATATCAACATAACAAATAACAATGGTGGCATAAAGTCCGTCGTACTTAGTTTTATAAGTATGAAATAACTAATTTCGTCATAACTATGAAATTTTACTCATCATGAAATAGGCTTTTGAGTTAGGTAGATCAATTAAACTCCTTTGAATAGTACGAGTCTGAATTTCTTTCAAAACCAATTTATTTAATCTCAAGGCAACAAAAATTAGTTTCATACTCGTGAGTAAAATTGTTTTAGAGTTATAACATTTCGTACTCATGTTAAAAATTAAACTGGATTTAATCTTATCTTGTTAATTTTTTGCTATTGAGATATTTCTGAATATATTTTTTGCTCCAGTGGTTTCCTGCTCGTAAAGGTTTAATGAGCGGAATAGTCGTAGCTGGTTTTGGTGGAGGGGCCTTTGTGTTCAATCAAGTTCAAACACGGTTTATAAACCCCGATAATCTTTCTCCAAATTTCACGTTGCCAGATGGAAAGTAAGTAGTGTTTTTATTAATTGAAACACTGATATCATAGTCTTAATCAATTTTATTGACATTTTGGCATGACTAAATTTTGGGCGAGTGTCACTTTTTATGTACGATATTACCTTGGGACGTTCAATATTACATAGCTATAAGGAAATTTTACAAATTTCTCCTATTATAACAGTACCTACATGTTACCATAGATGATCTTTTATTGAAATTAAATTTCGACTTAGCAGCTATTGCTAGAGACGTCAATAATCTAGCAATAAGGATATCTTTACAAATTGTTCCAGATACTATAAATTTGATAGTATAATACCGTAGTTACCATAAATTACCATTTATTAATTCATTTTCCACTTAACAACAGTTTCTAGGAGAAATAAGGAATATTTTCTTTTTTCCCATGATGTTAAGTTGGGTGTTTGACGAACTATCTCCATAGCAACTCAGTACATTTTTATTCATTTTTCCAACGCGAATTTATGAGTATTTGACCATATGTAATAAACTTTCCAATCAAGGATGTCCCTCTTTCCACTTATTAAATGTTTCTAGGGAAATAATGTATAGCAACATGGAATGTTTACTAATTTTTCTCACATACATATAATGATTTCATGGTTATTTAACTAATTTATCAAACCTACCATGATTTTATGGGTATCTGGGGTTTTGTATACCTGGTAGACTTCCCATGGACCGATTTAACTGAAAATTTTGGCACAAACCTGCTCCATGACATAAAATAATACTGGGCCTTAGCTAAACATCTGAAAATTAGAATAAAAAAGACTAGCCAAAAAAATTCCATGATGCAAGTAAATCGATACCCTCATTTTGACATTTGTTGTAGTACAAGCCAAGCCTCCCTTTTGCTGAAAACTGTATCTAGATAGGTGATGCAGTCTTTGAAATGTGACCTTCGAAAGGCTAGTGTCCTACAAATCCACCACAATTCATACATAGTAGCAAATTACGTTGCTAATGATCACCAAGCGTAAGACAAATTGGATGGGTGACATATTGAGAAGAGATAACCTACTGAAAACAGTCATTGAAGGCAAACTTCTCGGAAAAAGAAGCCAAGGAAAAACATGTTAACGTATCTTGTAGGTGTGTCATATTCAGATCTGAAGGAATTGGCACTTAAGTAAAATAATCCAAAAAATCTGAATCTGACCTCACCAATGATCCTGCACTTACTTCACCCTCACTTATTAAATACCATTCTTTCTGACCATTCTACCAAACTCACAACCATTGAACCCAAGAAACATTATTACACAGTGGATGTTTATAATAAGCAATCTATTAATAACCTATCAAATGAAATAGATAACATCTTCCATGATTATGCAGAGAATGACATTGATGAATTAATCAAAAAGGATAAAAATATTTACATTTTAAATAAAAACAATTACTATACTGTAAATGAATACAACAATTTACCAAATCAAAAATATACATCCGTATTCTCATTAAATATAAATAGCCTCAACAAACATAAAATTGAATTTCAACTGTTCATAGAATCAATAAAATCACAATTTGATATAATTATACTAATTGAAATTAGAAATGACTTAAACCTAGATGATGACTATCATTTTACTATGATTTCCCAATAAATTGTAGGTGTGGAGGTATATTAATAATGGTAAATAAAAAAATATGTGACAAAAA
>JAUYWI010101683.1:0-11486 GCA_034780595.1 Parotoplana pacifica | reverse complement strand
GAGCAGTACGCCGGGATCCTACCTATTGTTCCTAGGCCCTTATACCAACCCCTTAACCATCTACGCTACTGGGACCTACACTACCCAGATAGAAAAATGAATGAGGTCTATCCGGGAATCGATCCTACGCCGGGATCCTACCTATGGTTCCTAGGCCCTTATAATAAATCTAAGACATGGTATTTTCGATCTTAGCAAAACCCAGTTTTTTGCTGCATAACCTTGTTTTCTCTAAATCAGCATGACGTAGGTATATAACAATTTGGTAGCTGAGTGTGAATATGCAATTTTAGAATGCATATTTTATCAATCTGTAATTTAAAATATGAGGAAGTTGAAATTACTTACCTAGGTTTAAAATCAAAGATAAGATAATCCAATATCAAAAAGGTTTGTATATTTAATGTATTTTTATTTATACACTTTAGGTACAAACACATTATTATCCATGAATGATGTTATCCGTTCTTAGTAAATAAGTTGGCAAATGGATTAGTTTAGCTACATAATATAGGTACCTATAGCTCACAAAACACTTTAAAAAGACATAATGTTCTCTTATTAGGTAAAAAAATATTGGAAATGTTTATTGTTCTATTCTGCTTGGACTTCTTGTATATCGAAGGACAATATCAGATTTAGTGTCTGTCTCCTTTAAAGAGAGTTTTGGTTCTGTTGAAAGTCGAAAAGTGTTAGTTAAACTTACTTTTTTCAATTGACTTTGTTTCGCAAAATTATAATTACTATTTTGATCAATTGATGTTGGAGGTTGACAAACTGGTGATAACCGTTGTTGGCGAGTGTTGTAAAAGTTACTTGAACCAGGACGCTGTAAACCTTGAGGGTATATAGCTGTTATACTTTTTTTTCCAGTTGTACTCGATATGCGACTATAACTCGTAGATGGGCGTCTTAGTTTTCCAGAAGTAGAAACTGAATGATCATCTCTACAAAGTATTAAAATTTTCTATTAAATTACATGAAATATCCGTGCCTACATGTAAAGTTAGCCAATGGCAATTGGTTGTTAACCTTTTGTCGATGGGGTGGGGGAGGAGTAGTACTACCCCCTAAGAAATATTGGAACTTTGTTTCAGAACGCATCTTAAAATAAAATGTGGAACCAAGATAAAAGATGTAGATCTGCAACTATCGGTATCACATTTTTAGGGTACAATCGGTCCAAAGATATTTATAACGATGGTAAGTTGTGGCACTTATAAAAATGTATGTCTCCTACGTCTCTTAACAAGATGTCTGCCACTGCACCACTATTGGTGATCTTACCCCTTACAATGTATTTATTTCATCATATTTATTACATGCACAAATTGTTAATTGTTGGTATTTTCTAATGTCAATGGATAATGATGAATATTAAACAAAGTGACGGAATTATTACTTTTTTAGTACGTTAAAAGCGTATAGTAATTGAAATGATTCCAAAATTACTAGACTTGAACTAGATACTATTATTAGACATTTTAACCCCCGTTGTCACACCTAATATAGGCCATGATCACACCGGGTGATATTACCTGACTAGGATTTTCTACTTCTGGCGTATCGATGGGTGAAAATTCGGAACATAAATAGGTACCTAAACAATCAGTATGGGGGCCGAGCTGAGAGCCGATGACGACGCCATCAGGTCCAAAAATTGAAGTTCGTTTGATCGACTTAAAATTTGATGTGTAGGTCCACTTAGGACCTAGGGGGGAAAATATTGATATTCGATTTGTTGGACAAAACAAAATCGATATTTTGAGCTAAAATCACTAAATTGACACTAAAATCGAAAGAAAACATCATATTTTACTAAAAAATGAGAGTTATAATTTAGATGATATTTAAAACAATTTATTAAATTTTGAGATGGCTCAGGTTTATAGTCCCTGATATATGAGGACCAGTAGTTCAGGGTCCACTAAAATAGACTAATAAAAATTTTCTAAGACAATTATTATAGGACTTTCTAAATCCTTTTTCAATTGTTTCTGTTGGAATTCTGTCAATAAACTAGAAATTTTAAAAATTCCATTTTTTTATTTGGGCCTAAACTGTATCTAACTCAGTGGACCTCAATTTCATACTTTGGATAAAATTAGAGTATAGTTTAACAACTTTTAACTTCAGAATCAATTTTGTAAAAAGTACCTACATTTTGACCGGACTTCAATTTTTCAGAGAGTCGTCAGGTGACCTAGGGGAAGTCAGAGATCTTATATTTTGACATCAAAAATGCTGCAAGAGAATTTGGTAAAAGAGATTTCGTGCAGTTTCCGATTTTCGTCAGGGTTAAATCATTCTAAGGTTATACGAGTATGTGTGATATAAAACTCATATTTGAAAAAATAAATTTCAGCGTAGCTGCTCTCATTAGACGCATTACGTAAAATCAATCTTTTTAATGTTCAATGTGATACTCAATGCTTTAAACATACTAAAAGTAATACAGTAACTAAATAATTTCAAAAACACTAAAAATGAGCTAAAAACTAATAGCAATGCATTTTAAATCATTTTAAATTCACTTTTGAAAAAAATCAATTTTAGTAACGGCCCTCAAGATCAGCAACCAGAAAAGTGAGCCTCAATTTTTTAACACATTATTGCTAAAACCTTCCTAATTTTAATATTAAGTTTGAGCGATTGGATTTCAAATCAATTTATATAATTTTGACCAAAAATATCATTTTTTTGGTTTAAAAAATCGATAATCAATATGTGTTTCGAAAATATATATGGTTTTGTATTACTGGAATCGGACAAAGTTTAATTTTAGACCTGATGATATCATCGGTCTCTATCAGGGCTCCCTTATCATTCCAAGGTACTCCTATACTAAATATCAGTCAATCGATACATGGGAAGTATGTTATTTTAAGGGAGTAGTACCCCCTTCCCATTACCGTCCATGCCTGTAAATACCGAGGGGGAATAAACTATTGTGGGGTTGCTTGAGACGCCAAGTTGCATAGCGACAAGAAATGTTAAGAAATATTTATTTTACATTTCTAGTTTTAAAATTAACTCAAAGAAAACACTATTAGGTTATGTCAAGACAACAAATTTGAATGTATCCCATGGAATTTTGAATTTGCTATCTAATACTTCTATAAATATTATAAACACAATACTGAGAAACATCAAACTGAGAGAGAGAGAGAGACCTTTTGATTAGTTTTATAAATTTAGAAACATTTTTGAACAAGAAACAGAGTAAAAAGTTAAACAAAGCTCTAATTTAAAAAAAATTACATAGCTATATAAGATACATAATATCTAATAAAATCTCTGTTAACAGAATGAAATCATAGACAACCAACAAATAGGTACTAACACCCTATTTCGCTTACATAAGAAAATATTAGAATATGAGGCTTCAATAATGGCTGGACTCCCAGAAGGTGAATCAAACAGAATAGAACGATTACAGAAACGTACTTTGAGAATTTTATACCCAAAAAATCTACAAAATGACATTCCAGTTCTCAAAATCAGACAAGAACACCAAGTTACAAAGTTGTAGGTATATGATGATATAGTTTGCCCTTTAAATAGCTACGAGAAGGAGCAAAAAATGAGCTTAATCGACTCAGACTTGTAAGCCCAAACTATTTTTTTGACCCCGACCCTACCCCTTTGTAGCTATTTAAAGGATAAACCATTGTGCGAAAAAAAGCCTCTAGAATCAAAACGACAGATCCGATCTTTTTTCATTTGACTTCATAACTTTATGATATAATTAATTGTCGTATCACTTAAAACAGTAAATATTTGTACAATGTATATATATAATATATTGTTTAAATGAATAAATTTAATATAATGCAGGTGATATTTATGTATCCTTTAGCAGTTCTATCAATAATCAACACTGCTGCTTGCAATATACATATACCCCTAAGCACTAATAAATTACAAGCCGAGTTTAAAACTCCATTTACTATTTTTAAGTAACTGTGATTTGTTTAAATTAATCAATTTTACATAACCCAGGCGTCATTCTTTTGAGCCTACGACACTTTCTCAGTAAGGAAATAATGAAGCAGCTTCCCTGACAAGCCCAGTTGCCACTGGATTACTCTAGGCTAGTTCCAGATCGACCTCTTTAGAGCATGACCATTTGGCGGTTCATATTTGGACAGCGGTTGAGGGCGAATTTTGCACATTTTTGTTTCTTGGGTCATTGAATTCGACTACTTTCTGCTTCACATCAGCAGGTATACCATCGCCACGACTCGCCGTCTTGGGCACCAGCCTGTAGCTTTATAACATATTGTTTGCATTACTTCGTAGGACAGGATGCTAGTAGAACGATATAGCTTGACCAAAAATGGCTAAGGCACGAAGCAATCCAACCGACTGTTTGCAACCGAGATGGAATATTTTGCTGCCTGGGGGGACAATCTTTGAACGAAGTTTGTCTAGGCAACCTTGTATTTAGTGATCAGGTTAACTAAAACAGTGGATGGTGGATGATGTTGGAGAAGGATGCTCGTCTTTAGGTTGCAAAAAATGGCTTCAACTTGTGACAACTTGGCGACAACTTGTGGGTCGGTTGATTTTAAAACAATTGAACATGGCTTTAGCTCATTTATATTCAAAACCAGGTACATTACATCTGAGCATCTCCTTGACGCTAATTTGTGGAGTTGTGGGTTGGGGTAGAGCTTTCGTTTATGGTGTTGTTGTATCCGCTTTTTGTATTAGGTACTTGTCATTGATTGTTCTACAAATGATACGTATACACCACAAGCCTTTTATTTAGTTTTTGAGTAGAGTCAGTCGGGGATTACATAAAAGATACCTTCTTTGCTTTAGTCGAGGAAGATATTGGTTCAGCAAGTAATGTCGGATTATTGCCCGGATGTCAGGAAACAAAGAGGCTATATGCACCAAGTTTTGTGGCGTCGTAGTATGCTTTGATAATAGCCTTTTTCTATTTGTAGGACTGCTCCAGCTGATTAGCCCAAGCTTTGATTGGTTGTATTCATGTGTCAGAAAATATACAGCAGCGGTAAAGTAATAACAGATGGCAGGCGCTCAGTCGATAAAGCCCAACTTATTTTTGACCCCTTCCCCCTCGTGAGCTATAAGTTGCTTGAAGCATTTTTGACGATAATGATTTGCCCTTAAAAAGGCTACGAGGGGGAAAGGGGTTAAAAAATAAGTTGGGCTTAATCGATTCAGCGTCTGCCATCTGTTAATACTTTACCGCTGCTTATTGGATCACGTAGATACTTTGTGGAATTGAGTGTATCTCTGTCTTTCTTCGGATATAATATTGGAATCAGTTAATCGATTGGTTTAAAGTAAAAGATGAAAAAGCAATCCATTTAACGAATATAAAGTAAATTTTAGGAGAGATGCTGATTCACTGCAGTAAATCTACACAGACATTATCTAACCACAAATCACCACTTCTTCAAATCCTAGCGCACAAGGGGGAAATGTTTGGAGATCTAGTACATAAAACGATAGAGAATACACAATACTAGCGATTGACCGTACATACAATTCAGCAAATTTCTCTTTGTCTCCTCATTGAGTGGCACGGTTCCAACCGATTTCAGACAACCAAAATTCTTCACTGTTCATTTCCACCAGATTCGTTAATGCAATATTAACTAGGTTGCACGTAAATCATCCATCACCGACAACACTATGGTAACAATGATTCGATTAAGCCCAACTTATTTTTTGACCCCCCTGTAGTTATTTATAGGGCAACAAATGATTCCAGAAAATTATCATCATATACACAAATTCATTCCACCAAAACTGACTCATTCTACAAAAATTAGGCAACCACCATCTAACACAGAGAGACGATTAAAAAGTTTTTATTCTATACACAACACTTTTAGTGAACAATAATAAAGTATTAGACGTATCTCTACCTACTTTGTATCCACTGTATCTGCTCAGTATTGAAATTTATAATTTGATACTAAAATCATAAATAAACGCTTATATTTTCTAACTGATACAAGCCTCTGGACTTTCTCTATCAATTCAAAAATAAAAACTTCTACGTCTGAAGCATTTTCAGTAGTAGCGAAAAAATCATATGGGACTGAGCAATGTGTCAAGTAAACGAACTGTTGAAACCAGTGCTTCAAACTCTCGTCCCCATCGAGGCATTGGGAACATGTGGATGAGGTTCCCACGAACAATTTGGATATGAAGCCAGCACGATTGAGTGGCCACTACGCAAGTGCGCCACAATGACCTCAGCCTTTCGTGTCGGGAGAGGCATGATCCGGCCACAACGGAAAACTATTGCGAAACGAGGGTGCATTGGAGCGCGGTCACAAGTGGTCCTGCTAATAAAAGCCTTGCCTGATGCAAAGGACACAGGCATTGGAAAAGACCTACCAGATCGGTCCGTTCCTCCCTCATGGGCCGCCTAGTCTGCAAGTTCATTTCCATGAACCCCATAATGACCATAGATCCACTGAAAGTGGACAGAACAACGCACTTCTCTGAGTATTTGTCTGACAGAATTCAGGGCTGAACTTTTGCCAGCCAAACTACAGTTTAATGCAACCAGCAATGCTTGACTGTCACAACAGATCTCACACCGCTGTTTAGCTTCAACTCCACGACAGAGCCACTGGACCGCCATCCTCAAAGCATAGATATCGGTGTCAAAAGAAAAGCACACAGCTGCGCAAGCCCTTGACACGAGGGGTATCAATGACAATGAAAACATCACAGACAACTGAAGCACAGCCTTCACAGCGCACTCGACCCTCAGCAGACTCATCAGTGAAAATGATGAAGTCAAACTGGCCAAGGGTGGTGGATGGTTTAACCGCTGACTGTTCCCTAGTAGCCTAGAAGATACAGACCATTCCCTGTTAACCCACTACCACGGAGCAGTAATGACAGCTGGTAAAGGGAGGAAAGAATGAGGGTTCAGCCTTATCTCCTCAGCAAACTTCAAAGACTATCTGACGCCAGTAACAATTTGTTTTATGTATTCAAGCTAAACTTCATAAATACAAAAAAATATTAAAAGCATCTCGCACTAGAGAATGCAAACACTTAAGTGTGTAGATATGACTGCTAAAGTCATAATCGATCAATATTATGTGGAAGAAGTTGTAATATAAAACCTTTAGTTGTATCTTCAACAGTGGGTAACCCTAAGTATGTATTTTATTATTGATTTGGTTATTAATACATATATAAACTGCAAAGATAAAGAAGTTTAAATTGGTGTTAAAATTGGCAATTGCAGTCATTAAAATATTGCACAAAACTTCGAAAGTCTTCTTTCAGGGTTCGATTAATTTTGCCTCACCCTGTATTATTTAATGATTTCATAGTATCGTTTTCAGTAATATAGGCTTATTATTTTATCACATACCGTTTTTTTTATAAATAAATCTGCTGGTTCTCTATTTAAATAGCCAATGGAAGTATTTTCTGCTTACTTTTGTTCCTTTTCCAAAGATGTGGAACCATTCAGTGCTGATTTTATTATTTGAAGTGTCATGGCCTTTTCCCTTTCTGATGCACAAGCTAACCAATTTTGTACTGAAGTAGCATCTGTACTTAATATTTGACATAACAAATTGAATATCTAAAATTTATAAAATATACCTTTTTAGGACTAGCTGAGACTGTAGGTATATCATTATGGTGCTTCATCAAATTTCAATCTTGATCAAAAGAAAAACTTATGTTTTCCTTTGAAAATTCCATAATAAAAGTGATAAATGCGTGGCAAAAAAATGATAAATTTGAATAATTTCAGAGCATAAAACTAAATAGATTTTAGATAACTGTTGTGAATCGATAAAGAGTGATATCTATACATCAACTAAACCATAAATAGAAATCAAGTAAAAAGTAAACATTGATATATTAATAAATCCCTACACAAAATCTAATACATGAGTCTCATTACTTTTGGGACACCCCTCTCGTATTTATTACCTATCTAAAATAAAATATCAAATTACGTAATACAACCTCTTACTTGGCATTCATACTCTTCACCCAAAATATCCTGATTTATATCATCTATTTCAAAAGGGGCTTGTGACACACTGTGATCCCCATAACAGCTATTACTTGTTTTCCAGAAGACCGGTGTTGGACGTTGAACATTACTTTCTGCAGTATACCTATTTTTTCGTTCTTTACATAGTGATTTATTTGAGTAAAAACTCTTGTCTTCAACAATTGATCGATTAATAGGTACATTAGAAAACATAGGAGGATAATAGGCCAATGAATTTTGAGAAAGAAACAGTGAAGGAATTGCACGCTGAATTTCATTTTTAGCAGCTGTAGTTAGCCTGTTTAGTGGAAATGGATGAATCGGAACTGATTTCATTAAGTCTTTGGGAAGAGGATTTGAAGCTAAAATTTAAAAATATAAATTTGTCAAATAACATTTTTTAAATCACTTTTCAGGAACAAATAAATAAATTATTAAAAATAAAAATGTTGTATGATTGTATAATGATCAACATTCCTAGTCAGCTGTACGATGTTAAAAATTAATAAGTAATTTACTTGATATCATAGCGTTGACGTTATTTTGTTTGCGTGCAAGACTTTTCATTTTTATCATGTCCATTGTTTCTTCTCGAATATAAGATTTACTTTTGATCTTTAACTTTAGTCTGATTACCTCCTTTCCGCATTCTGTCCAAACCTTTTTCTCTTGCCATAGTTCATTAGGAGTCATTTACGATCCTGTCCACTCTTTCATTAGGGTTGTGAAACAATTTTCTGTTTTCATAATGTGCTTAACATTCTCATCAAGTAGTTTCTCCACGTCGAGCCTAGCAACTCAAGATCCTCACAATTGCTTGTCCGCTTTCAAGCGTATTTTAGCTATCACGAGAATGTGATCGGTATCACCTTCGGCTCCAGGCTTAGTCTTTGCATCCAAAACTGATGTTTTTCAGTTTCTGTCAATATAGGTCTCCAGGTGACTTCCAAGTATATCGTATTCATTTAGGGTGGTTGAACATTGTGTTGGTTATTATCATATTGTTAGAAAATGGAAAATAGAAGAGTAGTTCACAACACTCCTTTCTTTGTCCAATGTCATATTTTCTCACTCCAGATATTGTCTCTTTTAATTCTCCTACCTTGGCATTGAAATCACCCATAATAATCGTAGCTTCTCCATTGGTAAGTTTGTCTATGATAGCTTGTAAATCATTATAAAATAGTTCGATCTCAGCACCTGAACTGGGTGGTGTAGACCACAGATTTCAACTACTACTACTACATATAACGTCTTTGGTGTAGACGCATAAATGTGGATATTTAAATCTTTCATTGATGGTGTTATAACAAATAAGGGAGGAGGCATGCTTTTTGTCCAAAACTACTGCTACACCGTTTGCTACTGTATATTACCCTATGATCGTTGGATGTAAAATGTACAGCACAGCTACACCTGACTTCTTGAATTAAGAACGTCAATTTTCCCATTTCCTTCATTGTTCTCATGTTCCATGTACCAATGTTGATACGTATGTTTCTTTGTGGAGATTCTACTTGATTGCTTCTGACATCTGACATCGGATGTTAACTCTTCCAAAAACTTTTGGACATTTCCATACTCTCTTGAATTTCCCTTCCGAGTAGAGGAAAGGATCTGATCTTCCTGGGGTCTCAAAAGACCCAGAGTCATAACGTTAAAGCATTGGGCTGTTATTGAGCATAATCAGGTTTTCAGTAATATTTTGAAAGTCAGTGGTTTACCGTCGCCTTCTGAGTTGTTGCAGCACCATATTGTAAATGGTAGAATTTGCTCAGCCTTTGTCCGTGAGTTTGTGGATCATCCGCCTGACCAAGCGCCACTCCAATTCGCTGACCATTTAGTTCTTCCGCTTTGTGTAGCATCCGACGACCTGCACCCTCGACGTCCTTGCCATTTAGCCCATGGCTGGGTATCTCGCAGTACCGAAGACAAAACTGGGGTTTCCAGCCTGCTTCCTGTTTTTCTGAAGCCATCATTGACCAAACTTGAGATACTAGTGCCACTGCTGCCCGACACTAGGACTTGGTTTATTTAAGGCGACCTATATCCACTTTGTCATGGTTCCGTCATAGGATTTTAGATATTTGTCAATCTAACAGTGTCACCCACTAGTTCCTCTCCTCTGGTAAAACCATTATTGCTTATATCACAGCTAACCACCATATCTGATGGTCATTTGCTATCCTCCACCTGCGACTCGCACCCTTCCATAGAGCTCTGGCTCCCAGGGAAATAGAATTCCCCACATGGGGGGGGGGGGGTGGGGGGAGAATAATAATAGTAAAACAATCTTACTAAAAGTTTTATCAAAAACAGCTTCGGTAAGTGCTTTTAATTCTAAACGCCAAGGTTCCGCAGCCGTTGCTACAACTACTGGAACTGGAGCATATTGAATGTTTTTAATCCCCGACATTGGTAAACCTGTGAGCGTATCAATAGGTGCTTGTGGTGTATTGACGTTGATATGATATTTATATCGATTCTAAAATGGTTGAAATGGAAATGTAAAAAAGAAATTTGAGAACCTAGACAAAAATGGATATTTTGTCAAAAGTCAGATAATTTTGAAAATCTTGTGAAAAGAATTAAGATGACCATTTTGAAATAATACTAATATTTCTTAGAAAAATTCAATGCAATATAAATCTTTAACTGATAGGAGTGAAAAAATGAGATATACATATAATCGAAATCAGAGTGCTCTTTATTCTTAATAGTGAAGAATGGTATTGAATTATCGATACTGATTTGATATTCCTATTGTTAAGCTTCGGTTTAAAGCAATAAATCAGTCGATAAATTGGTTTACTTCAACTGATGAATTACAATGAAGTAATAAAATTTGGATTCTCACTTAAAATTCAGTTTTAAAAATAGCTAACTATCCTTGAGTTATCAGTCAATCATTAGTAGTCGGACTTATTGACAAATTTGACTTGTTATTTACTCTGAAAGTACAAACCTTTGTACTTCTTTATAATGGAGAGCTGTATTAGAGCGCCGACAAAGAATAGAACGATCATAGAATAACTCCGGCAGTAAGTTGTCATGAACTGGAACAACACCTACAAGTACTTAATTATCATGAACAGAAATAGCTCCAACAGTTTTGTCATACCTTGTAATGAGACCAATAATATTATTGACTTATTAGTATAGTATTCATTACATAATATATTAACAACTTAATTTGTGATAAAACTTGTTTTTTTTCTAGTCATTTTCGTAATTAAATGGAGCAATTATACAATGAAATATTATTTTTATCTAAAATCAGTAAGTGAGGTTCATTTTAAGGTGACCATTTATTCCAGAAGAAACAATAAGAGGTTATTTAAAAACACAATTTTAACTATTTATTATTTAGTAATTGCTACGACTTTGAACTACTTGCCTATCGAGAGAAAAGGGCAATCAAAAAACTGTTCTCAAATTGCAAACGATCCCGCTCAGAGACCCCCCC
>JAUYWI010101672.1:0-11486 GCA_034780595.1 Parotoplana pacifica | reverse complement strand
ACGATGACGAAGAATGACAAAAGAAGATTAGATGGTTCGAAATATGGGCTTACCGGAGGAGTTTTGGGGTGTCTTGGACGGAAAGGATAACCAACCACTGGGTCCTTCAGACCATTGGTACTGAAACGGCTCTTCGTAGGAAAATGGCTCTCAGTAAACTTCTTTATATTGAGCATGTGATGAAACGAGGTGGTTTTGATAAAGAGATTATTCAAGGATGAGTAGAAGGAAAAAGACAAAGAGGAAGGCTAGAAATAGCATGGATAAAGACATTAAAGAATTGACAGGTCAAAGACTTGCAGAGGCATCTCAATCGGCCTTTGACATGGTGGCCACAACAGCACTTTTTCGCGCCACCTGACTGAGAGAGAGAGAGTATATCAATAGATTTTGTGAAATATAGGTCCATCAGGAACTATTTGTTTTTACTTAAGTAGATTATGAAATATAGGAATTTCTGATAGGTCAGTCAACAAACAAGAGAATAATCAATGAAGATACATACATCTAACGTTAAAGGCAAAAATAAAAAGAATGTAAAAGATAAAAATAAAGGAGGAGAACGAACAACCGTTTTCTGGGGGACTAGTCAAATCAGAAATATTATTAACATTTGCAATTATAAAAAATAAAATGTAATATGTAAATGAAATCTTTGCTGTAGCAAACATACAAAAATTAAAAATCTGGTAAGCCTTTGCAAGTACTAACAAGTGTCAACAATTTCAGATCCATTTTAATTTATGAATATTCACTTGTAAACTGTAGACTAGAAAGTACAAAAGTGAAATAGGTAACACTTTTATAATAAACGATACATAGTTACACCCCTAAAATTAACTATAAGTGAATTAATGCAACTTCGGAATCAAAATATCAATTTAAGTGTGTAATATATAATTAAGTTGAATTCAAATAAAATGTTTAATTTTTAAAGTAGGTATGTACATAATGTATTTCACAGTCACACTATCTATCGGAAAGTTTTTTCCAGCTTTTACAATAAACTTTTTATATGTAGATTTATGTTAAGTACTATCTATGTATTTTTTATAGATTTATGTTAAGTACTAGGTACCTCTATGTGTATTTCATGAGAGAAATAAAAGTAATCAGAGTATTTTTAACCACTGTTTTACTACTGTAATTTTGTAAAGATGGAAACGAAAAGAAGAGATGTTAGGATGATCATGTATCTGTTGGGTGAAACGACAATGCAGTACAGAAGATTAGGGAAATAAATGAAGCATTTGGGCAAGACACTGTAAATAAAAGAACTTGTCGGCGATGGATTCAACAGTTAAATGATGGAGATTTTGAGCTGGAGTGAAGAACTCGATGCTGGGACAAAGGATTATTTGAAAACATTTCCAAGAGCTAGTACCGTGGAAATAGCAAGTGCAATGGGTCATTGTCTGTCTACAATATGGGAGCACATGAAGAAGATTGGTCTAAATAACTTGTCTTGTAAATATGTACCTCATGCACTCAGTGAGCGAAACACGGAAGCCCATATCCACATCTGCAATGAATTACTCATCAAATTTAGAGCTAACAATTTTTTTACCAAGGTTGATTACAGTTGATGAGACCTGAATCATATGAAAAATGAAGGCACCTACAAATAGACGAATTGTGGGCTAGAGGAGATATTCCTAAAACCAAGAATGCCACAAGATCTTTCACACTGGGCAACTGCTTGAGCAAGAACAGACGATGACATCAGACATTTATACTGTGATTTACTTGATGAGTTGTAGAACAGAATTCAAGCTAAGAGAAGGCGATCTTTAGACTAGGAGAATCGTGGCATACAACTCCTAGAGGACAATGCTCATCGTCATACTTCAAGAGCAACTTCATAAAAGTTGCACAATCCAACTTGTCTTGTATATCCCATCCTCCATATTCGCCTGATCTTGCTCCAAGTGATTGTTACCTCTTTTCTTCACTAAAAGTACACTTCTCAGGCTCAAATTTCTCAAACCTCAATAAAGTAACTAATTCTGTAAATGACTGGTTGAGGGGTAAAGATGAAAGTTTTTTGCCAAGGGCATCAATATGTCACCAGAAAGATGGACAAGATATGTGGACGCTGAAGGTAATTAATTTGAACTTTGTGTAATTATTTATATTAACAATTTAAATCTATTCCTACATGTGTATTGTTATTGTTATTGTCATGTTTTTTGTTAACATTAATACACTTTTTTAATAAAATATCAAGACTTTTTCCCGTAACAAATGGGTGAAACTTTCCGATAGTACCTACTTATAAAAATGATATCAACAATATTTTTGTTAATATAATTTATGCGGTACAAAATAATGCGAATTTTATTTATTTGCATTAATATGTAATAAGGTACCTATTATCTACCCGAATTGTCATAAATGTTAAGTAAATAAAATACAAATTGAACGGTTATTATTAGAACAAAAATAAATGAAACTTCGGCAAACAATCCATTTATTAAATAGTTTTATACATATTTAATCTTTTGTAGATATTGGAGGTGGGTTCATCGACAAGCCTTTTTTAAAACTGCTCAAAAACGCCTCAAACTAATCGGCATATTAAATTCTCGTACCGATTACATATTTGGATTTTTAGTTTTGGGACCGCTAAAAATAAAGTTGTCTCAAGATGACTAAAATGGTCTTTTTGCAAAAAGTTTCTTGAAGCCAAATTCATATTTGCACCTATTCTTTTGTACAGAGCGCTGGTCGGGTGGTTGGGCACTGGACTCTCAATCCAGAGGTGCCTGGCTATGTACTATGGGAATAGAATGTTAGTAACGCCTATGTGTTTGGTTTGGTATTTCTCTTCTGATTTATTTTATATACTACTTTCAGAGCATATATTTGATTTCTTCTGTCTGAGCCAGACTTTCTGCTTTTCAGTCATGTGAATATTTGTGACCAGCTCTGTGCCTCTGTCCATGTTTGCATTTGTCTGATCCTTTATCAGTAGTTGTGCTTTCCTTGCCAAAACAATTATAGCATACTATTTCCAGTAGTTGCTGTGGGTATAAGTATGATTTTAGGCACCTGTTCTTTTGTACAGAGCGCTGGTCGTGTGGTTGGACACTGTTCTCTCAATCAAGAGCAGATGTATCTGCTTCTAACCTGACTTTGTACTCTGGGGAATAGGATGTTAGAAACGCCTATGTTTTCTCTTCTGATTTATTTCATATATTAGGTACTTTCAAAGCATATTTTTTATTTTAAATATGTCTCTATATATTTTCACCAGGGACAAAACATATCAAAAAAAGACTTTTGAAATATACCCAAGTCAAAATACTCTTGGTCATACCCAAATAGGAAGGAATTCTAATGCGAGATATTCATATTTTACTAGAAAATTAAATCTCATCCTTTCAGTAGGATTTTAGACACAAAAAATCCTAACATTTTTGTGGTGGTTAATACAATTTTATGAAATTTTCCATAGTTACAAAAAAGGAGTGTTGTGCATCAATTTGCTAATAGGACACAAATCTTTTCGTCGAAACATTTTTTATTCACAAAATAGAAATCTCGTAATTTGCTCTCAGCTAACACATCTTGTGGAAGACAAATCTATAATTTGAAAGCTTGTTTATCATAAAGAATAATTTGGAGTTTGTAGCTTATATACCAAATGTACACTATCTATCAAATTTTCAAAAGTGGGGTGTAATATTGTCAAATTTATTTCAATTAATAATCTTGAAACAAGAAAAACAAACAAGCATAAACACGGCCATCGATACAACATAGTTAAACAATACACTGTAAATGTGTTTGTATGCAAATATTTAGTTACTAAACCGAAACGCATAAAATTTTGAAACTGATTGCTTTTACAAAATAAAATGTTTATTTATTTTTAAAAATCTGCTAATTTTCGTTTCGGTCAAGAAATATTTTGTATTACCTAAAAAGAACTAATACTGTTAAAACGTCAAAGATACTTAGAAAATAAATTTACCAAAATATATACATACAAAGAAAGTGTACGTTTTTTTATGTTTTAAATTACTAAGTACAAATAGGTATAAAAACCGACAATTGATTATTGTAGTACCTGTTGGTAGATTGTACAATAAAATAAATACACAGGAATATATACAGGACAACAATAACAAAGAGTTTGAATAAAATACAATTTATTACAATTATTTCGTAATAAGTATAGAGCTGATCTAGTAATAATGAACCAAAAAGTAACAACAATACAATATTAAGCAATTTTATATTCCGGTACTATACAATTTTATTCGTGGTAAAGTTACCTACATACATGTGAAGAATATACAATCTTTATATATTTAGATATATTTTAGGAGTATGAAATTTTATTTGAGATAATTTCAGAATATGCTGTCTCTCAGGTATTGTATAAGTATTATAAATTAATTCAACTATATAGCAATACACAGAATTCAAATATCGCTACATATACAGCAAATATAGCAAAACCAAGATTTCAAATTTCAGAAAAGAAACAGCTTTAAAGATTAGAGTTAAAAATTGTAGGGGAATTTTAATATTTTAGCTTATATTTAAAAGCACATTAAATAATTTGAAAAAAATTAAAGACATTTTAACTCTCCTATGATTTCAAGAAATAAGTACTTTTGTACTTTGTTTTGCAATGTCTTCCTTTTCTTAAGATTGTGAATATTATTTCCTCATTTTACATTTTTTATTTCAAAATTACATAGATGACACTAAAATCTACGCATTGTTTCTTGTATTTATCAACAAATAGTTACATTTTTAAAATGAATTTCATACCCCTGGATAAAGTATCATAAAATAAATTATTATATTAGTACTATAATGTTATATTCCTAAAAAGGAAATTAGTACATATCAGAATATACTTTCAAATGAAAATAGACTTCTTGGAAACTTTTTTAAAAAGAATTATCTAATAATTGTAAGAGGATGCAAAAGTATATAGAAGAATTTTGAAAAGATATAAACTCTTTTTTTACTTATTATAATCATGTTTTTGTACTAGTTATATGTAATACTCATATGTAATTGTTTTATAAAGAAAATGTAGACGATGTTTGGGGAAAATAATACTTTTAGAATTCCACCCATAAATTGTAATGTGTTGAGATACAGACTTCAAAATGTCACTAATAGGTATCTTAGACTTCTATAATTTGACAAAATACATACATATTCTCGTAATTATGAATTCATAGAGATTATACGAACTTATTGAAGCACCCTCGTACAAGGTGTTACACATTCTAATTGTTTAAAATTGGGCAATTATTTACAAATATGTCATATACTTAGGTACAAGATAAAATAATTTTAGAAATAAGATTAACTTGTGTTTAAAATTGTAAACTATTTTACATCTAAATAAAATTATAGGACACTTTTTCATGTATGGATTCAATTGGGATGTATGTAGGAACCAAAATGCCTGATCATTATATGCAAATCATCATAAATATAGAAAATTTTAATATTAAATATCCTCTGTAAAAATGTCTGAGTGCATAACATTAGATATTTAAAAGTAAACATTTATTTTACAAGATATTTTACAACAATGTTAAATAAATCTGCTACCACCAGTACAAGCAATAATGTTTCTCCTCGCATTTCTTTGTTCTCTGATTTCGGACTGAACTTTGTGTTAAGAAAGGCTTTCCATACACACAGACTTTTTATATAATATACATTCTAATAATACACGTTTTAAGGTGATATAAACATAAATAAGGAATAAAAATGTTTGGTTGGTAGTCTTGTTTGCATTTGAGGGGAACTACTGCTATAATCACAATGGCTATAATAATATATGTCGGTACAATCTGGGATGTACTGTAGGGCTAACAGCCCTTTGTTGTAGTATGTTCCTGTGGATACAATGCATACCTATTTTCTCGTGGGAGTTTCTTTACAGTACTGTCGGGTACAACGACCTTCAATTTTTGATTCCGTCTTAGTTCATATCTATAGTTCCAGTTTCGCTCCCAGTGGTAGGTGTGGCGGTGGTATTTTGTTTCGGGAATCTTTTTAATAATTCTATGTGCATTGTTTTAAAAAATATTAATCTACTTCTATATGTTCAATAATTTGATATTAACTGTCCCTATTAGTTTCATTATTTATATTCTAACCAAAATATTGATATAGAAGTTTTGACTTGAAATACCAATATTTTTAACTGACCACCTAGGTAAGTAGAAATACATATATAAACTTATCTAAAAATCTCGATGTAATGTTTTAACAGATCGGTACAGACATTATTTTTTTTTAGTTGTTTTGATAGAAATATATGTAGACTATTTGTTAAAAGGGAAATTTCCCCCAAGTTAATATTTTCTTGGATACTGATAGTTGTATCATCCGTTATAGAAAAAGCAGTCGTTGTAGGGATCGCGTCAAGAAAATCATTAGTTAAATAATATCATGAAAAAACTGTTTGTTAAAATAGAAAATTGCAAAAACCAAAACAAAAAGTATCAAACGACCTGTAATCTAATGCGGATATTTTTTCTAGAAAGGTACATGTATCGATTTGATATATGTACCTCATATAGAAGGTAGGTATGCTGTTTGGTTAAATATCTATTCAGGGACATACTGATTTTATTTAAGAAAATTAAGGTAAATTGCCTCACACAATCTTTTATGACGTTTCAAACTTATATCAGTCAAATAGTTGTAAAAACCCTACTAAAATGTTGATTTTAACCCTTCGTAGGCACCGGGGTGGGGGGGGGGGCGACCACCCCTAAGGTTTTAAAATTGTTCGAATACGGCTGAACCAATTTGCATGAAATTTGGATTCTGTGCACCAATTTCTCTTGCGGATTTTTTCACATCAATTTTTACGGACCTCTGAAAAATTGAAGTTGGTCCCAAGATGCCAAAATGTACTTTTTACAAAACAAATCAATTCTGAAGCCAAAGAGTAATATATTTGGTAGATAGACTATAAACACTCTATTGTTTAACGTATAGGGTGCATTTTTAAAAATATTGATTTTTGTGACCAGGGTGCAACCTGAGACTCTAAAAATTATGTTTTATTTTATAAATGAGTCACAGTCCCTCCAATCGATTTTCTTGAAATTTCTACAGTTTGTTTCTTATCTGATGTCTTACTAATGTTGAAAATTTCATTAAAATATTAATCCAAAAAAACGTTAAGAACATTTTTGTGTCAATAATTGCTCATATATGAAAATCCTATATATTTAGATAGGAAAATGGAAAATTTAATTTCATAATAAAATACCAATACTTCATTCAAATGCATTTCTATTTGCATATCTATTCTTTATCTTATAAATTATTAGTGTGCCAAGTACGAATACCATAGCTTTGTTCAAAATCATTATTTGAGGTCCACTGATTTTGGACCAGACATTAAAAATAACTGTTTCTGAAATTCAAGTTCAGGGTAGGAATTCATTCGAAAACCGTTAGATATGACCTAGAAACTAATAATAAGCTATTTTAAACGAAATAAAGCCATTATATGTTTTTTAAACAAATTTTAGGGACCTGTCCAGTATGCTGGCATCATAGACCAACGAGCATAAATATGAGGCATCCCAGTGTTTAATAAATTATTTCTAATACTTTACTAATTCTAAATCTCAAATCTAAGAGAGATAGTTATTTTCGTTTGAATTTTAGAACCATTTAAGTCATTTTTGCCAAACAAATTGTGTTACTAAATGCCTAGTGAAGCAAATCAAACAAACTTTAATTTTTGGACCTGATGAGGTCATCGGTCCCTTATTGATTTAAAAAAATCTGTCGATAATTTTTCCCCCTCCGGTTAAAACATAGGTTGCCTACCAAGGGTTAATAAATTTTAGATCGCATGACACGTCCAATACATTGACCAATAATTGCTTAACATAAGATAAGTGTTGTAGGTGCTGTAGATGTTCGGTATCAATTAACAAACAGCTTTTTGAATTCATTATTCACGATTTTATTCCTCTCAACTTTTAGTGTGCTCCATTAGCCAATTTCCAATTGTTTGCCTATAAAGGGAGAACCATTTTTGATTGGCCTTTGCATTGTTCAGGGCGGCCTTATATGCTCTTTCTTGCATTGGATAAGCAAAGCGACTGTGTCTGGCATACGCTTCTAGCTGAGAAATATAAAAAATGGAATTATTCAAGTAATTTAAAAAAAAACCCAAAAAATAGAAAATTATGTTGGAATAAAACTAAAACCTGCAAACATTCATCAAGCAGTGCTAATAATTTCAGCTATGATCAAAGAGAATTGGAATTTTAATCTACCCTCCTTTTTAAGGCTTTCTCAAATAGATTAGCAGTTCCTTCATAAAAATGGTTTAGTACCAAATTTTCTAAAACATGGTTTATTTATATTGTAATTAAAAACTGTATGACAAATTGAGCACGAACTGTCGTTCTTATTGGCTCTTTTGTTGATTCTGATGTCTACTTTCCACTCTTTGTTCAGAAGTAAAAAAAAGGATCATTTACATTGGTGTTGACGTATTTTGTTAAAATATTGGCTCTAAAATTCATCTTTGATACACGTTCATACACATCAAAATCGTTGATGTAACCTACATTACCTACAGTACCTACATTATGTATACAGTATCTGTCAAAAGAAACGCCGTCCCTGTTTTTTTACTCTTTTAATTTGGTTATTTTTTTATTTCATGTTACCAGAAATTTTTATTGTTTTGACTATTAATATAGGTAAGTTGAAATTGCTTAGCAATAAATTTTGTTTTATCAATCAATAAGTGGTGGCCCTGAAAAAGCCTGTTAACATGTTCTCAAATGGGTCAAGTAAGGAGGATGACCATCTGGCTATGTCTTGGAATTGAGTTCACCATATCATGTGTCATGTCAATTGGGATATTCTGCCACATCTCTTGAGCTCCTTCCCATAAGCCATTCAAGCCATGAACTTCCATCCCATCAAGACACTTCTTTACAATAGCCCAGAGATTTTCAATGGGGTTAAGGTCTGATGATTGATCTGGCCAGGGGAGAGTAGGTATGTATGCATCAGCAAGAAATCTTGAGCAGTGAGCACTGGCAATATCCTGTTGGAAGGTCATGCCACATCTAGGGAGGTTAATTGGAAGTAAGTGTTCTTCCAGGGTATCAATGTAGCAATCTGTAGTGATGTTGCCATGCAACCTGACAAGTGGTTGAGGTCCTTCAAAAGAAAAGCCACCCCAGACATCAATCTTTTCACTTGAACTGTGAATAGAAGGCTGAATATGCTGATGCTGTAGCACTGTTCCACCTCTTCTAACAAATTGACCCTGCCTTGACATCACAAGATGTAGAGGACTTCTGTCTGAAAAGAACCCAAGCCTCCATTGTTCTTCTGTCCAGTCTTGATGATCAAGAGCCCATCATAGGCTTATTAGTTAACTAGATAATAAAGAGAGTCATCTTTGGCAGGCTGGGAGATGTGTTGATTATGCTAAGTTTCCATATCAGTCACCCCATTTAAATTTCATTTATCAGAAAACTTTTTATTTCGTTTTGTGGTCATTCAATTGCTATTCATATATTTAAAAAAATATTAATGCATAGACATACTGTTAAAAATACCACACAAATAATTATGACACCTTCAAGAATAGGCACCATCTAAAAAAGTGCCATGGCTATGAAAGCTCTCCAAATTCAGTACTCATTCAAAAATAAATTGACAAAATTGTTGCTCATAGTTTATTAGGTTATTTAGGCATTTTTGCCTCTATCATGCAACTATGAAATTAGCTTTAAAATCTATAAAAATAGTTACAAGCATGAGCAAATTAGCAGTACAATATTAGGAAATTATGCTAGAACTATATTTAAAAAACAATGGCCAAGGTAATTGCATATGTAACAGTTTTCTTACCTACACATACATCATTTTCACATTGATTTACACATACAAGTAATGTCAGTTTTTCACTTCAACTAAAGTAGGGTGCACTCCACTTTATATCACATCATTTAATGTCACACATTGTATACTATAACCCTATTTAAAAAAACAGAAACATTTTGTATATTTATAATGAATTTATCACCTTAATTAGCTGGTACATCATCTCCCAGATTTTCCAAATAGAGGAAGCAACAACTCAGGAAGGTTTGCTGGTGCTGGTGCTGGTCTGTTTAACAGCTATTCAAAATACTCTGCCTATCTGTTTAGTTGTTTCTGTGATGATATATCCATCTTTGTCTTTGATTGGTCTCTGTGGCCTAGTGTATTTTCCTGCTAGCTTTCTGGTAATGGTTGTTTCATATTGCCTGTAGCTGCAGTCTGCTCTGCTTTTTCTTTCAAGTTGTCTATTGTAGTTTCACTTGTCATTCCTCAAGGTTCATTTTACTTCCATGTGGGCTTCTGTATACTGAACTTGAGCTTGAGCTGCTGCTTTGGTGCAGCTAAAATTCATAATTTCTTTTGTTTCCTCACTTGTATTCTATATATGGTTCCTGCTGACATCCAGTCTTTCTGTTAAGGATTTCTTGGTCCTATTACTTCCTGACAGGTTGATGTAAAAGCATCTTCTACTCCTTTCCATAGTGTTGGGAGATTAATGTCATCATCTAGCTCTTGTAGCACTTGAATTTTGTTGCTGAACAAAAGATGATAATATTATTGGATTTTGGGTCCTTCAAGAATCCAACATTAAATTTTCTCTTTTTGTTTGCATATTTGTGTAATTCTTCTTTAGCTTAATTTTCAGTTTTGCAATGAGATGCATCTGCTCCCCTTTTCACCTGGATATCTTGAAATGATCTTCTAAACTTTTTAGAGATACATACATGGTCCATTTGGTTTTCTGTCAAATGATTCCCATGTGGCCTTGTGCACAAAGACACTTCCCCCACAAATGTTCATACTGTTCAGTGAAAAGCTCTCTCCATTTCCATTCAATTCTCCAAGTGCATTTATGCCCATCACTTCCTCATAGCCAGTATTATCTACTCCTATTTTGGCATTAAAATCCCCTGTCATGCTATTAATATCACTTCCATTCATTTTGTCCAATTTCGCTTATAGATTTCCTTTAAAAAGATTTTTCAATTCATTGGTGCAGTGGTGCATAGCACTGAATAATGTTCTTTTTAGTTTTGGATGAGGCAGTCTACATCCTTGAAACCATAGGCTTCCCAGCCAACAAGTGCCTTCTATGTCTCTTCTGACAACATAATTTTCACACCTTCAGTATATTGCCTTGTCTTTTCATGCCCTGTATACAGCAATAAAACTCTTGTTGTTAATCTCAGTTGTCCTGACTGAAGCCATCTGGTCTGACAGAACCCAAGGACTTCTAAATTGTACTTTTCCATCTCATCTACTATCTGAGCTGTTTTCCCTGCCTGGTACATAATAATAATAATAATAATTTATTTCAGGAAAAACATAGTTACATTTACATGTATATATATATATATATAATATTAGAAATTGGATCATGGAATAAAGCAAAAAGTTAATAA
>JAUYWI010101661.1:0-11487 GCA_034780595.1 Parotoplana pacifica | reverse complement strand
AACAAAAAATAGCAAAATCTTCCATATTCACCCTCACCCCCCTTAGAGAACTTTTTCTTTTACATGTTTTACATTGATAGTCACTTAAATTTTTCAAATGATTATATTATAATGTTTCTTCAGTAAAGATTTATTCTACATTAAAGATATATGGTATCATAATATATTTAAAATTTTAAAAATCCTTAAGTTAGGTTAGTTTTTTCTTGAATAAGTTATTTTAATGATAAGTGTGTGTAGTAAAATAACTTATTCTCAAGAAAAGAGCTGACCCTAAGGATTTAAAAAACACTACCCACCATGTGGCTAACACCATACTTACCCACACAGCAGATGTGTTATTTTAAATAGACCTTCCACCATATAGCTAAGTACAGCAATTTAAAAAAGCTTATATTTATGAAATGCTAATTTTAAAATACATTCAAGTTGAAGTATTTAATTATTTTAGTTTAACTTATATTTTTCATATGGTAAAATTAGATGTCTATAATAAAAATTGTCTTAGTTACTGTCTAGATGATTTAATATATGCTTTGCCTCACTTCTAACTAAGAATTAAGATGTTTAAATGATTTTGTTTAGTCTAGAGTAGTAGATGTTTAGAAACTGAGATGCCTTATATTCTAGATGACAAGACTGTACATTATATGACTAGGCAACTCATTATTTAGATGAAATCATCTAGAAATCAAGGAAAGTGTACAAAATCTATCTATTTATTGTATCAATTTTTTTAGATGAATTTATTTCAAGAAATGTTGTCTAGACTCTAAACATAATTTTTAAATATTTATAGTGTGTGTATGGTAATAAAAAGTGTTTTTAGTGATATATCATGTAATAATTTTTCACTGATTATTATTGCATTTATTTAGTTAGTTATTAAAAGAAGATTCTATATACCATACTTGTCCTTCATTTATGAATTTGAAAATGCATTTCAAAACTGCTCTCAATGACCTGCCTAATCTGTGATTCGAAAATATAGGTATATATTTAGCCATAGTAAGGTATGCACCCTTACGCTTAGCTTCATTAGCCACAGTAAGGTATGCACCCTTACGCTTAGTGTCATTCCAAGTGTGTTTTGATGAGTGTGGTTGTCAACGAATTGACTTAACTAACCGTCACAACTAATATATGAAACTTTCTACAACCCTGAATGGTTGTAAACAAAATTGTATAACTAAAACAGGGTTGTATTAAAGAGCATACATTGGCTCTATAATAAAAATAACAATTAGTATTTACTTGATTCTCTCTCCGTCATTTAAAACCTTTCCAGTTGAATTTCAAACAATAGATTTAATAACATGTATAAAAATATGTAACCAGTTTCGATAAACCTATAATTAAAGAACAATATTAAATTAAAAAACTAATATGCAATATACTTTTAGAATTAATTATAAAGTTCACAGTAAGTACAAAATTAGTACTATCTATATAAAATGTCCGACTATTTAACCTCTATAATAAAGGGAGAGATACTTGAAAACCGTGAATTGAAATTTCATAGAAAAATATAAACAATTACATAATGCAAAGACAAGATATTAATAATATCTTTCTTAATGATTGTATTGAGCAACGAACTACTATATCCATCCTTGCTCAAAAGCAATCTGTTGAAACTAATGATTATTGTGATATTGATGATAACTCCAGCAACAAAGAAAAATGTTGTTATCCCAAATGTTCTAAATTTAAAATAGAAAGTGTAATTCTCGAATACATTCAACGCAAAAGTAATACTATTTCAAAAGAGAACATTTCATATGCATAATATGTTGCCTCAGCATTGTCCCGATATTCTCCACTTGTTATGCAAAATTAAAGAGTCAAAAAATTTTGTTTGATGCTGATAAATGGGAGGCATCATTCAGTAATCACATAATCTTTATTCTGGAATCTATTATGCCAACTTGAACTACTATTATCATGCATATATGTATTTTTGTATACAATATAGTTATTATTTTGTTTAATTAATTAGAATGTAGTTATTCTGTTTATGATTAAATTGCTATTAAGCAATAAGTACAATTGTTAAATTCTTATAGCAATACCTAATTATTATATAATCTACTTCTATATTATTATAATTTATTTGCATACAATTTTAACATATTCAATAATAGAAAATGATAAAAATAAATACCTAACAATACGGATAGTAGTAATTGACTTAATATATAGTCAAAATCATTTAAATCAAGATATTTTGTATTTATTATTTAGAACCTTGTTTTAACATGGAAGATTTCCATTGAAAGAATATCTTACATATGAATCCCTTTAAGAGTAGGTAGTTATTAGATAATATGTTTTGTGTCCTGAAAATTAGCTCAGTCAATCACCTTGGATAATATCTCCATCTAGATATTCATAGTCAACATACTTAGGAGGAACATACATTTGCACTGTAGATTCTCTAAAATCAGCCTTTTTCAAAAATTGTGTAAAACTACCCCTGCTTTAAAAATATCATCAATAGGTTTTCGAACACCATTTTGAAACAAGAATACCAAACACATTTTCAACAACTTTTATGACTCTAGAGTCGGGAATAAGGATGCATGATATTTGAACGCAGTGGAAATGCCTCATCTCAACAAAAATGAAAGCTTGAAAAGTTGTTGTTTTAAGTTGAAGCTATATTTTACACATCTTTTTGTTAAATTATATTCATTTCTATGGCTTGAAAGATTAAAATTTTTAATGTTTGCTGTATTAAAAAATTCATTGTACATATTTATATTGGTTTCAGGTAAACTTGTATCAGCAGGGAGATTGTCTTCGATTGTTTTTCCAAATGAGGATTCCGAAAAGATACTGATATCTGAACATTTTCTAAAGGCACCAATTTCAAATAATTGACATCAACGATTGCCACCAAGAAAACACAATAAAACACTAACTAATATTTAGATAGGTACCTAATTTTAACTATTTAAAAACTAAATGCATTTTAGAAATAACGGTAAATTTGTTAATGTAACAGAAATGTTCCCATTTATGAAGTAAAAAGATAAATCTTCAAAAAATATCAAATTTTTGTATGTAGATATGTACGTACATATAAAGCAAACAATAAAATGGCTTAGATTTACAAAATGGAATCAATTAATAAATTCATTTGGTTTGAATACAATATGGAATTTCAACTAAAATACTTAAGTGCAACCACCACATTTCCAGTGTATACCATACCTAACGATAGTCAATTACCCAATGTACAGTTCGAACAAAATCAAACAATTTTAAATATGTATCTGATACAGGGCTTGTCTTTATAAACCGTAACAAGCTAGTTCAATCTATTTTCCATTTTCTGTAAAAATGAAGAGATTGCCTAAGAGAATCATTCCTAGCCAGTCAGCTGATAGAGAAGTAAACCCATAACAAAAATCACTCAATTTTCCATTTGTGAAAAACCAGCTGTCTTTCTCTATCAATAATTTTTAAGATTAAAATTTAACTTGCGAAACTTATGAGTGACTAAATATATCTTAAACTACTGCATTAACAGGTCCACCTACAGCAACATTTACTCTTATCAATAGAATCAAGGTAAAACAAAGTTTTGAGTATGTACATATTCATAAAATTATTAGGTATAATAGATTTAAAAAACAAACAAGGGAATGAGTAAAACTTTATACAGAGTTCATTAGCATCTAAAATCAGCACTTTGTATAAAAACAAAATATCTGAGTACTTCTGACAAAATCAGAGTTAATAAACAAACAAAATAAATAGGAAAAATAAACAACTTACATGTGATACAATTATGTAGTTCGATAATAGAAATCTATTCTGAAAATTTCTGACAAATATGAAATTATAAATCTATGTATGCTTTCTAATCAATTATGTTTAATTATCATAATATCCTTTAGAACAGAAAAAAAAAACATTTAGTAAACCACCAGTTTCGTATCTGTAGTTGCCTATGACAACCTGCAATTAAATACCAAAATAAATTATTATAAAACTGGAGTAAATTACATAATTGTTATAGTTTTAGTTGAGATAATACAAATAAACATTCTATACAAATTCAATATGTATATCGGTTTACATTTCGGTAAATGTTTATTAATCAATAAAATCTTACAAGAAACTTATGGTTTTGTTTTCTTTACTCTTTAGGAGGGGGTCTGTCACTGTAATCAACCCTATATAATCTGTATGTAGTGGGACACGATATTATTTGAATCTAAAGGGACACCCTATATTATCTCTATCTAGTGAGACACCCTATTCTGCATCTAGATTAATATCGAGTTCTAGAGTTTTGTTCTTTTTACACTTAGAATAAACTAAGTGGGTGCAGAAATAAAAATTAGAATCAACCTTGAGTAGAACCAAGCTAGACTAATGACATGAGTGTTATTTTAAAATACAAGATCACGCATTAGAAAAACAAAGTCTCTCAGTATAAATTACATACATTTTCATACATAGAAGACATTGTAACAGTAAACTTCCTGAATGAAGATTTTGAATAAACAGGGTGGGCCCCATAATTTCCCGTCAATTCAAACAAAATTATATTTCATTTTAAATGCATTCAATAAAATAATTAAATAATTACACAAAATAGAAATAAGGAACAACCTTATATTGTAAAATATTACAATATCAGTCCCATATGGGATTTCTAAATAATAATTATTTCAATTTTTGAACTGAAGGGGAATTATGGTCCACCCTATATCAGAACTGTTTAGCTCTATCAATTTTATAACTTTTGGAAAATAACTTTTCAACAGCATCTGAAATAATGTGTTTCTAGAGTAAAATGTAAAATTTGTGTAGAGTAATACAATAAAATAAATAATTATGGACTACAAGACACAGGAGGCATAATATACAATAAAAACATTATTCAAAGTAAAATACACCAATACCGTATAGATACTTGCATGTAGTAAAAGTAATGATTAAAAGAAATTAACAATTAAGGAAGACATATAAATAACAAGAAAAATACACGTCAGAAAGATTTCTTCTTCTTCTAGAAAATAGACTTTTGCAGGTGTTTTATACTTTTATACTTAGACACTAACCTTGACCTAGTTGACCTTTAGGATAGACACATGGTTAGCAGTGTGGCTTGGATATGGAGGACTAGCCCCACTCATAGGATTAACATTTCGACACAATATGCACAAGCAAACAACAACAAACAAAATTTCGTGACGGACCAATGGTGCATATCTTTAAATCCTCTTTCTGATGAATATTTTAAGTAATTAGAATAAAACAATCTTAGATATTGAACTAGAGAACAAAGAATATAAATGAGAAAAATAGATATGTTTGTTAAATACACAGGGAAATCTAAAACAAACACCTGTAGGCATATAATACTAAGTTCACATAACCCTTCGTTCACCAAGGGGGTAGGTAACCAACCATACCCCATTACCTAAATGTAATATCACAAAAAGTAATAGAAACAGACACTCATCTGTTTTACATGAACGGCTAATCTGTGCACAGATCTATGGCCAACATTTTTATTTAAAAAAATACAACAAAGAACAAAGTAGGTTGGGAAAGATCAGATAATAATACTGATAAAAAAGTATTTTTGTTGATCAAAATTAACTCACAAAATATGTTGACTAGATGAATCAAGGGTTAGTTGACAGCCGTGTTTATTCTTATTTGGTATAAAATAATACATCCGGAAATAAATATGTAACGAACTAAAAAAATAATCATAATACAATATACTTAAAAATGATAAATATGAACAAAATCCAATACAATAGCTAAATAAAATGTTGCAGGTAGTATTAAAAGCTAATCTTACATCAGCCATCATTAAAAACACGATAATAGGTAATCCAAAAATGCATTTATTTCAACCTTAGAGATTAAACATAAACATCAAAATGCTGGAAAGGGAGTCTTGGAAAATCAAATTTGGATTTAATATCTGATCTAAAACGACAAGTGGTATCGTTTGCATATCGATATCTATGGATAACCCCAAATTATATCATCCGATACAGTTCAATCTCAATAATGGCAACATCTAAAAAATCCTGTTGTAACATCAAGTTAATTGCAGCTGTCCTAACTAATCAGAGTAGTCATCTTGATTCAAATTACGCAGACGGCTGGACATTCTGATCTTGGCCGGATCCTCAGTTGAGGCTGAATACTGTTGAGCTTGCTGACCGAAGAGACTGATCTTGTCCTTGAAGGACATCGTCTCAGCCTTGACCGCCGGGGGAGAGGAGCGGTCCGGCTTGGTCTGGTGTGCAGCACGCGGGTCCCCACGATACACCTCCTGAGCGCCAATCACTCCAGAGTTGGGCGTCGTCTGGCTGCTTGGCGGGTACGAGCTGGCTGTCGCTGCGAAGCCCGGTTTCGATTTCGGTTTTGGAGCCGGTGGAGGAGGTTGTGATGGGCGATTTCCTGAAAATAATAATAAGTTTAGTAAAACATTAGAACTAAACAATTTCTATGGCTTTTACTGTTAAGGCATGCCAGAGAATTTTCCTCACTCAATAGAGCAATTTTTGGCCACGTATAATTAAATTCGTTGACTGGCAGCTTATATAATTTTGTAGTTGATAGAAAGGCAATGGATTCACATATTACTGTTTATAATTTTTTTAAATATAGCATTGTTAGTAATGATTTACACCAAACAAGAAAGACAACATTTTTGGATCTTCATGCATGCATATAATATGTTTTATTAATGGCACAATTATTTCCAACATGCAAAACCAATTGTGTTTCCTTAATACAAAATCAAATATCTTTGTTTCACTTTAACTGCAGTGGGAAAACAGTTATTAGATATTATGCAATCTAACTAATAGGTCTATTAGATATTAAAAATAACAAATAATATGTAGTTTTTAAAAGTCTAACTATACATTTATGTACATAAGTATCTGCCTGATAAATAGGATATAACTCCATAACAAGTACATAAGATTGATTATGTTTAGATAGATACTTCTTTTTTTAAATAAAGCAGAAGCTAAATAATACATTCTAAGTCTAAATGTCTTTTTAAAAGAATTTAAAAATCTAATGTTAGTGAAAGGTACTTAGGTAGAAACAGAAAAGAAACTAACAACATCAAACCAAAAATAGATATTGTAGAAAATACAGTCCTTTTTTATTATCGAAAAGAAATCAGTTTTATCATAATTATAAGTAATGATAATTATGCAGATATGTAGTCATTTTGAGCAGGAGATGTACAACCTTGGAAAAAAATAATCGACAAAATCCATTTTTATATACATATTTCATTCATTTTTAAAATAATTTAAATTCAATAAAATAAATAGAAAGTATAATAGCATTTGTGGCTGATAAAAAGTGACAAGCTAAAACATAAATCAATTAAATTGAAATTATTTTAATTCTTTCAAAAAAATATGTAGATTATCAGTTATTGTTTGCCAATGTTGCATAGGTTGGAGCAGCAAATAATGAAAATCAAAGGCAACGCTAAAAAAGGTAATGTACAGTCAGCTCAGTGTCACAAATTGCGAGGGCTGATGGTTTTCCAACCATGATGAACTCTGGTCTAGCGACATTTATATAGCTCAAGCAACTACTGTTGCTCATCATTTTTGTAAAACTTTGGAAGTATTCAAACACTCATGGATGTAGCTAAGTTGTTAACAACTAAAAGTGAAAACTAATTAACCAAAAAAAAAAACTGCTCATCTAAAGTTGTAGAATTTATAGACCATCCTCGTAAATACACTTCAACAGTAGATGCTCTTTTTTAAATTTTGATATTTTAAATGGTAGATAAATGCTTGTACAGAGTAGGTATACGTAGGTGACGCAAAGTAGACACACTGAACACAATTTCACAGGACAAAACATTTCCACCAACAAGCTACCAGACATCAAATTTCTTAAATATTTATGACGTCACTAAGACATTGACCTCCTACCTATGACCTCAGCTGGCGGAGAGGCAGTAGGTGAACTCTCCGTACTAAAAACGGAAATGCTTTCTAGTCGCGTGTCAAAAGAGACAGACTTTTTGCCCATTGTAGTTCCAGTACCGTTGCTGAGTCGAATACCTGATTGATGGTTGCAAATACACAAAAATAAGTGTTCTTATTGAAAAATAGAAATAGGTTGGGTACGATATAAACACACAATATTAACACAACCTTCTAATAAATTGCAAAATTAACGAGTAATATAAATAAGTAGTATATTTTTATCAAGGTATACCTGCATTTATAAATTATTACTCTTATCACATTAATTGGCCAGGACCTGCTTTGACAGCGTGAGTGCCCTTTAAAAAAACAGGCTTCGATAAGAAATATACAAAATTTTATATTGCTCAGGCTGATGAGGTCTAAGAAGACCGAAACGTCTGTGCCGGGCTATCATTAGCGAATAATATAAATAAGTAGTATATGTTTATTAAAGTATATCTGCTTTTTTTTATTATTATTACTCTTTTTACAAATAAACTATGTATGTAGGTGCTGACGCTATCTCATAAAACTATCGGGGCAACGGGTGCTTACCATTCTGGTTATCTTCCACGGTTGGATGTCGTCCTATATAGGACACCTCTGCCGTGAGGCCAGGCCCGGAGGTGGACGTCTGAACAGGTTCAGCCGCTGAGGGAATCGCTGCTGGATCAAATCGTGGACGTCCATAGCGACGACGTTCTAAAAGACACAACCAAGATTTTCAAAATAATAATAAATACAAAAGTAAAGAAGTAGTAATAGAAGCAACAGGGAAAATAATAAGAAAAAGAACATGATACAGAAAAATAAATTTTACCCACAAAAACGTAAATGTAATGTTAACTTCCATCTATGTATAAGACACTTAGAAAGATGTGGGTAAGCACACAATTATATACCTGGTTGTTCTGGTTCTGCACGTGAATTCTGCAATAAAAAATAAAACAATTTATTAAATACAATACCAAACAAAATCCAAAAGCTAATCAAATAAATCGCATACGTACTTGTTGCCTTTTCAGACGTTCTTCTTGTTCTGTCAGTTTCTGCTGCTGTTGGTTGGTTTCTTGTCGTTTTCTTTCTCTGTTACGTTCTTTTTCAGCTTCTATTTCTTTCTGCTGTTGTCTAAATTTTTATATATATATATATTTAAAAAATACGTGTTATGCTTCCCAAAAAACAAGCTAGTCATCAAATAAAATATAAAATACAGTGTATGAGATGAATGTACTTTGTTTTCATATCATCTTCCACTTGTTTTGTGTTAGTCTTCTCATCACTGTCTTGGCTTATCCTTTTTTTCTGTTGTCGCTCCAATGTTTCTCTCATGGAGCGAATCAGAGCTATACGAGCCTGGAAATAAGAAATTAGATACTAGAAAAAGTATGCATTAAAAGACATGTAAAATAAAATTCTAATGTATCTATCGCAGTGCGAAAAATAAAAACTTTATTCAAAACGATTAGATGCCGTTTCAATTGTTTTTCAATTTCTATAATATGGCAGAGGGAAAAAATCTAGATCACTCTATGGTTTTAAATACTCTATAAAAAGTTTTTGAAGTCAAATTAGCACACTTAGCATTCGTACTTACAGATGTAATTGTTTTTTTGTTGTGTTTTCAAAATATGAAAATGATTTTCATTGCCTAAACAATGATATGGTCGAAATCACAAAAGTTACACTAGTAATACGACAAGTTGAATGTGGTAATTTGACTCTACAGGGTGTCCCATAAGTCACGCACCATAGGAAATTTCTACTTTAACATTAATGTCAGGGTAAATTAATTATTAACAACTTCGAGACATTATTCCATTCATTATGTTCAGTGACAAAGCAATTTTCTACTTAAATGGGCAACTGCTAATCCACATTGGAGTGATACAACACAAAATTCGCCACGTGTCATAGTCTGGGCAGCCATGTTAAATGAACGCATCATTGGCCCATATTATTTTGATGCGAATGTCACAGATGAGACATACCTCAATATGTTGCAGACTTTCCTTTCTCGTATCCTCCATGACCTTCCACTTGCTCAACTGCAAAATATTTGGTCGCAACAAGATGGGGCTCCCCCTCATTTTGCAATTACTGTGCGGGATTATTTGGATGGGACATTCCCTCACCGGTGGATTGGGCGACGTGGGGAAGTCGAATGGCCCCCGAGATCACCAGATCTCTCGCCGTTGGACTTCTTTTTATGGGGGCACCATAAATCACGTGTCTATGTCAATCAACCAACTTTTCTGCACCAATTTCAAGCCAATGTAGCATCAGAAATGGCAAAAATTTCTCCAGACATGCTCCAAAATGTGCAAAGAGCATGCATTACTCGATGTCAGAAATGTTTAGATGTTGAAGGTCGCCAATTTGAACATTTGTTGTAAAGTATATAACCATTTAGACTTAATTATTTTATAGTACAACATCTCAATAGTACTTTTAAATTTCTAAAATTTCCTATGGTGCGTGACTTATGGGGACACCCTGTACATGTAACTATGTATTAAATTACAACTAACTACACCTACGTTAGAAAAATTAAGTACATGCACATAATACTTCTCAGTGAAAATCAAACGAATTAATAATAAAATGTAATTACAATTTACATAATATGTGTCTGCCTAGGACGCTGTTTTGTGCTCAATTTAGATATAACAAAAGCAGTTAGAAAGATAATGTTTTCGACTACAGTAGTTGAACAAAGAGTGATGTAGTATGTAACTCGAAAACATTAATTAACATGTACTACTTCATATACACAGCTACATAATAGAGAGAGAGAGTGCAGATGAAATTAATCACAGCATAGCAAGGCACAAAAGTTATACACATTATGTAAGAGTACAAGAAACCAAAATCCAAATTCTTACTCCATTCAGAGTTTAATCTGATAAATACAATAGAATGATACGTACCCCTTCGTCAGGTTCAAAACTTGTCTACATTATAAGAAAGTTAGTATCAATTTAAATAAGATTTCATTTAGAATCCATTTTCAACATACAAAATTAAAACAATCGATATGAAAACTAGACGCTAATATTTTGATTTCTTAGAGATGGATAACAAAGAGTGTAATGTTCCAATAGTTGTCATAAAGTTAATGCCTTTTCAAACTATCAGAGTTTGTTAAATTAGGTTTTTATAATTAAAAAATCAAAACAGCCATTTTTAGGTAAAATCATTCACTACATTTATGAGACCGGTTTCGATTGTTATAAATTATTTTCAAAAACACTGAGCAGAAAGTGAAGAAATTAGAAACAGATAGACAAAAATACAAAAGTTATTAACATTAATACGTCAGTGATACTCAGTGAACAATTTATCAAATACAATGAACAGAAAGTGTAGAAAATTAATAGACAAAAATGCTAAAGTTAGTTACATTTAATACGCAAGTTGTAGTCAGTAGATTCATCCTAATTGCGTATTTAACCTAGGTTGTTCGAGTAACATATGAAGCGATTCAAGAATG
>JAUYWI010101650.1:0-11487 GCA_034780595.1 Parotoplana pacifica | reverse complement strand
TGGCTGAAGAAGCTAGCTGATCAAAGCAAATTAAGAGTAGCAACGTGGAATGTAGGCTCCGTGACTGGAAGAGCAATGGTGGGAACTTAGGACACTCACGGTGAGTTTCAACCAGTTGTATGTGTCCACAACCGTCACAGGTAATAATACTAATAAGGTATGGATTAAATTACACAGCTAATGGCATATCTTTGACCACTACGAGGCTTCAGCCTTACCATTATCATCTGATTTAATCAATAGCCTACTCCTTTATTATTTAATCGATTAAATATTTAAAATCATTTTGAATTTCCAGCATATATGTAGACATCAAATCATTTGAAATCATTCTGTTAATGCGTCTACATATCTGTTTTTTACCGCTTTCTCTACTCTATATTTTTACTTTCAAAACACTTCTCTGTTCTGAGAGAATAATCTGACCCATCCTCTACATTTTAACCCAAAATTGTAATTTTCAATCTGAGATGCAATGAAAAAATGTGAAGAAAAATCTAATTGTTCTGCAACACATAAGCAGGCTGACATTTGAAATAGACAGGTATAGAAAGGTTTAGTACATGATTTTATTATCCTACATTGTATACTTCGGATAATTTTGGACCACACTCGCCCTGTATATGTTTTAGCATTTTTAGTTTAATAACACAAATCTTAGAAACCGGCTAGCAATGAAATAGATAGTAGATGGGTATAATTGTAGCTTTTTATATTGGTTCTATCTTTAATTAATTATGTATATGTTCTGTTTTATAGTTATTGCTATGTGGGTATAAATACGCATTTATGCTTTATTACGTAAATCTTGAAATGAAAACTTTTAAAAATGCGGCAACAGCACAGTATTCTATTGTTTGGAAGTATCGTTCTTTCAGGGACATTAATTGTATTTGTGCAATATAATAGACTGTTTGGTCAAATATGTCAACTTTCGAAAGCCAACAGTTTTCAATTAACGTCGCCAAATTATATTTCAAGAAATGAAACTGTGCATTCATATGAGTATAATGTGGCTGATATTATATCCCCCATTAAGGTAAGTCGATCAGACCCGAAGTCAAATGTCATATTTATGAAAATTATTATCCATGTTGTTGTACTCTATGGAAATTGTGTTCCCGGATAAGGATTCTCTGCATATTTCACCCTAATTGGTTGGTTGGAGTGATTGATGATGCCATAGATAACTTTTAATGGGGTGTTGTTCTGTCGATTTTTGTGGCCTGAAAAGTACTCTAAGACCCAGTTTAGATTATTGTTGGAATATCTAGCTTGTCAATTGTTTTTACAGTAGTTTGTGCTTGCAGTTGTAAACAAAATGGTTTATTATTTTCATTTTAAAGTATGCACAACTGATATTTGTAATCAGTTTTATTTCTTATTTACATTTCTTTATATTTTCTAGTTTGTTTTATACATATTCTTTCGTAACTTTTTCTCTTTCTTTTGGTAGGTAGATTTTTCCAAAGACAACTCTTCGTCAATTGCCCCAATTTATCAAGATCCTAACTGCATAAAATCCTGTTCTGTGGTCAAACATAGAGAATTTTTATACGAAGTTTTTCTCTGGTGGATTGAGACGGCTGCTAAGCACAATATTGTGTGGTGGTTGACTTATGGCACTCTACTCGGAGCAATGAAGTAAACAATAAATTTTTTTAAATATTTTGTCCATTGACCTTTCTTAGCTCACGCCACCGCTCTTACGTCATTTTTAATAGATAGATATTGGGGCACCTTAAAATGCAATTTTATTTTGGTGATGAAGCTTGAACATCAAAGTTGACCTTATACATACAATGCGAAAAGCAGCACCAAATTTATCGTTAATCTAGGATTGTGTTTGGTGCTGAAACAGTCAACAACATTGATTTTGTTGCATTTGGACCATTTACACTCTTAGTGAATATCTATGTGATAAAATATGAGATATCGTGTTCCCAAATGCATATCGTTTTAGAAAAATTTATCTCAGATAAGATAACACATCCAAATTGTGTTCAGACAAAATCATTGAATGTAAAATAGGTTACCAAGCATCTATTGTAGATAAATAACAATTTATATAGATTACAATAAAATTAGGTATTTAGGTAAATGATGCCTAGATATAGGTATGATAACGTACCTAAGTAATTCAATTTTAATGATTATGCCAGGGTACTTGGTCTGATCACCATTTTATCACAATTTAGATAGAAAATGTTCAAAATGTCTGAAAATCAGTCATTTCAATGAGTTTGGCCTAACTGAGATGTTTCTTTGGAGATTTTTCTTTTTAAAAGTAAGTAGTGTTAGGTTTAATTTTTATTAGTTTAGTAGACATCTAGATCTACTACAAACAAAAACTAAACTTAATGCTATTTCACAAATTGACTGATTTTCAATGAATGCCCGTAACATAACACAGAATTTGAAGTTATTAACATGAAATTCGTATGCTCAAGACACAGGGGCTGAGCACATTCTGCACAAGAGTAGTTTTTTCGATTAATTTTCTTTCTTCCAGCATCTTGAACATCTTTTGCAGGATGGGGTCCCTCTCAACCTCTCATACTTTATTGGAATTTGTGCTGTTTTGTGATCAGAGAAGCAGAAGAACGGCTGGTTCCAAGATCGATTAGAAATTTTCTGCGTTTATAACGTTTGTTTTTCCAAAACCAGGGAAAAGTTTTTGGTCAAAATGTAACTCTTGAGACAAGTTACATCCAAAATGTTGCAAAATACAACTACATGCCATCGCTTAGTTTTATATTTCACAGAGAAATTCGATATCATTGTGTCCATGACCACCTTTTGTGCGATTGTAATATATTTCCTTTGTACATCGATGACAACAAAATGACAACTTTGCTCTTCTTCGCCTTGAAGGACTCTAGTTGAATGGGGGTTTGGTAGTTTTTTGGTACACAAACAATTTATCAAATACAAATCATAGTTGCTATGGTAGCGAACATCATTTGGTACCTCTCTTGTGTGTGCTCGCATAGTACCAACCAGAGTTAGCTGTCCGTTCTTGATTTCTCTTGCCATTGATAAACTGGTAAAAAAGTTGTTTGTTGAGGAAGATGTTGTGTTACGTTTAATACAACCTGCTCTTCTAAAGTGCGGCTCTGCGATCTCTGTTGTTATCTCTTCATCCCTGTACGGCTCTACATTAGTGACATAATTTGTTTCAGCATCTGCAAGAATACAAAATTTCAGTCCATACCTGACTGGCTGACTTGGCATGTATTATACGGACACCTGCTTCGAAAAGGGTAGAGTTCTCATCTATTGTACTACATTCCGTATGGATGCAGCTTTTTTGGTGGTTGGTGACGAAGCTATCTAAAAGTACCCGTGTAGAGGCCACTCCTGTGGTTGCTCTGTTGTCAAAACGATGCAATTTAATTCCTTTTGTTGAATTCTGCATACCATTTTTTAACATTTATATCGATGATTTTTGTATTTTGTTAATTTCTGTTTAACAATTGTTTCTTTGAATATTTTGTGTCTTATTTCCTCGAAGCAAGTAGGAGACATGGTTTGACTGAAGATAGGCCTACTTCATTCAGCATTCCATATTTCTCGTACATTTTTATATTTACTTTTGTCCCCTTTTAGTCTTCGCCCTTCATGATTAGTTTCGAGGAGAATAATATCAAAAAATGTTCTGAAAGCCAAAAACAGTGGCATCTAATCTTTTCATTGCATAAGCAGTGATACCTGGCTGATGCTTTAGAATATTCGCTTTATCTCTTCTTCCATTGTTTGCTGGGAGAATCTGAGACCAATGTTCTCCAGATGGGGAAATAATATGAGGTTCAATATTACTGTTGGAAACACTTTCACTATCCGATTGGGATTCATTATCTGACTCCCACTATTCATCTGACACTACTAGTGGACGTAGAGCAAGTATTTCTTTTTCGATGTCCGCCATTTATTCTTCTACATAGTCCATATCTGAGTCTTCATCATTATCAAGATCGAAAATTCAAGCAGCAACCTCTTCCGCAGTACAATACCTCGCCATAAGCTAACATAACATTCAGCAATGTATTGGAGAGGATCACATTTAGTTATTCGGAATACATTGGTTTATATTGCATACAAGCAAAAACAAAATTTGTGTACTGTTGGTTGTGACTGAGAATACAATTATAATATGCAAACCATATAATTACCAGTATTGGAGAATATACAAGAGACTAACGCGAATATAAAAAAAGAAATTCAAGTAACATACTGTAGCTATTTGAAACCTAAGAGATGAAATAAACCATATGTGCATAAATATTTTAATTTTAATAAAATACTTCTTATTATTTAAAAAGTAACTTGGGGCAAGACATTTATGAATTTATCAAATTGAATAATTTTGGCTATCTCACATTCTTAATATTTGAATCAATGAATGAATGAATTAGAAAGGGTCAATCCCTGAAAAGTTGGCTAGCCGCATAAGATTTGTTGCCAATTTACCGACGCTGGTATTTTAATTTTTTACATATATTTTTAAATTTTTTGTTAATTTCATTGTATTTTTTACTATTTTATATTATCTGTTTCCATTTGTTTATTTTATTTTACGCAAAAAAGCACATTGTTTGGCAAAATGATTACTGATATTAATGAGAAAAACAAGAATTGCAATCAAGATTTTATTTGATTTCTTTTAAAAGTTTACTTTAGTGAATTTATAATACACTGCAAATGAAAATACGTCATTTTACGTCTGATGAGACGTGCAACAAATTGCCGGCTCATGAGACGTTTGTTTACGTTTTTTGCAGTGTAGTTAGACAGAATTTATGCAGATTCAATTGCTTTTTCTAGATGCCACGATATACTACCATGGGACAAAGATATGGATCTGGCTGTAATATCTGACTTTGAGCCAGTAATTCGAAAACTTAGTGTGGTTCCTCCTATTTTGAGCAGATCTAAAGTTCAGATAGTTTCTCGACCGGCCCATCATTGTATTGTCAATGCGCCACGCCGCAACTGTCAGGGAAAAGTAGTTACTTATCATGTAAGATAGGATTGTTACGTTTTATAGACGATATAGATTCCATTTATCGCAAGAGGGTTGATATTTAAAAACGTTCTAGTTTTCATGATCTCTGACTTTGTTCACTAAAACGTCGGATAGATTTTAAATATATATTTATTTAGCGAGTTACTTTTGAAAGAGCCTTCTTTTCTCAATAACGTTTCTATGTGTGAAATTTTAAATGATGGTTCTCCACTAAAGGTGGAACAAGAACTGGAGGAGCTGTCATTTACTCCAGATAGTGTCGTTGCTTACAGAAAAGGGAAATATCTGACTGGCTTTCTTCAATTATTATTTTGAATAAAATAAGAAAACAATCGTGATGTTCTTGTTATACATAATAAATGAACTATCACTAAATGAAAAAACAATTATCAAACTCAAACAGTCTTGATTGTTCCTACAATAATATCATCATCGTATACAATCGCATGATGCTTTTCTTGTGATTTCTTGACGTTTATGCTAGCATTTGGTTAGACAGTGTATCGATATTTCAGTAAAAGCAAAATTTAAACTGTTAAAAATTATACATACCTTTTACATGTCAAGTAAAATATTGCATTTCCGAACAAAACAGTCGTTTATAAATATTGACAGTAATTATGTGATCAGGTGCCAGATTACAGTAACTTTCAATCAAGAGTGTGGGATAATACTTTCTATCCATGGTACAATAATTTATAAAGGAGTGACGTCAAATTGATTTTTCAATACGGAAGTGGTTCTTCTTTACTTCTAAACAATATTGCTTTTTGATACAGCACCATTTAGTTTCTAAAGACTCTAACATCCTTGTTATACCTACTTTAGGCCGACAGTTGTTCGTTCTGCGGCCCTTTGGCGAGAGCTTTCCGTTATCAAAGCTATCGAGTGGATCTCTATGGTGCTAGAATTGAATTTACAAACGGAACACAAATGCTATATGATGAAGGAGTGCACGAGTATACAGTGACAAAACCTCTTTATCCACATCATTGGGTGTTTCCTTTAAAAAATTGTACAATAATGGGACAAATTGTAAGTTTTACAAAAATCAGTTATGATATGAGTTTGGGAATTTGTTAAAGTTTATCGGAAAATCTTAGAAAATGATCTGATTTGATTAATTAATAGTAATAAACCGATTTTGAGGAAAGTAATCACTATTACGTAAAACAGCAACAAATTTTGTATTTAAATACGTATTCAATGTTTAAAGTTGTTAAGTCAAAGCTATTGTATGCCCAGTGGTAAGTTTAGCACTTTATATTGATTTTTTGTTTCATTTTTGTCACTGAAATAAGGGACGAAAATTTTTCCCTCACCATCTTTGGTTATAAAATGAGACAAACGAAAAAGAATATTCACACAAATCTCTTGATAAATATTAATTAATTGTGATGACACAATAACCGATTGTTCATTTCATATAAGCCCTTCATTATCACCGCCGTCATAAAACAAAAGAAATAAAACCTCTCTCAGTAAAATATCTGATTTGAAATAAGCGTGAGTAAATATTTCAGAAATAGTGATGAAATAAACGCGATTTCTATCATTATAGAATTATATTCTTTTTCTGGAGAGCACTCAAAACCGGTAAATATTTGCAAAAAGCACATATGCCCACTCATGACCTACTGCAAGCTCTTCACCAATCGTGATTCAATTTTTACTTGGACTTTGGCCTCGTTAGAAATAAATCAGCTTGTGGTGCAAAACTGTCAGTGGTCACTCGTGGCATAATGCCTACTATTATAATTATAACTGAAATGAAGTTAATTTTGTTTTTTAATATAAAAGAAATCTACAATAGCATTCTTACCTACAACAACAATTATTTCAATATCACTACTTTCTAATGAAAATTATTGTTGCAATATTGTGTTCCGTGGATTCTGATACATTTTTCCCATTTCGTTTAATATCGATATAATTTTGGTCCAGTTTTGAATAACTTTTACACAATAATTATATTTTAAAAATAGGATTCCTTTTGATAAAATGATAATTATATTTTCACCTTGTTTATTTTTATAGGTTCCTTGTCCAAATAAATCTGTGCAATATCTCAAACAGATTTATGAGGGTCAAATTGATTATCTTGAATATGTATGTGACATGAAAACAAAACAATGGGTAAAACGATTGAAATCTCAGATGAATAGAAAACGTTCACAAGTGACCAAAAAGCTTTCAAAAAAGATTAAAATCAAGACAAATTCCACCAAACGCCAAAGGAACATTCCTAGAAAAGATGAAAGAGGAAAGATTAAAAGCAGAAACAAACAATAAAATGAAGAATAGAGGGAAGCGACAAGACTTTGTTCATTTTCATGTAATAAATTTAAGGATTAATTCTATTGAGCAATTATTGATATGCATATAACAATAAAGATACATATATTACTCATAAGTAGAGGTAACAGTTAAAAGCATAGAAATCGGACCGCATATTGTAGAATCCGATCTCTATGGTTAAAAGTTATAACATTTTAGATTTGAGTTTGTAATCGGCCATACCCCGAGATATCAGAATAGTATCAAATTACGATACACGCTTTATTTAGGGATACAGTGTTACTTTTCAAACCTCTTTAAAATACTAAGAAAGTGTATGACGAAACAGCAGCAAAAGAACTAAATTTGGAGGGGTAGGTTGTGTAGCCACTTGATTGTTGCATCGTTCAGTTGGATGAGGTTCGCTTCATCAGGTGATTTAAAATGAGATGATATCTGGAAAGTTTTGGAGCTCTGAACGGGCAAGAAGGATCTGTAGAGAGGCCCATTAGAACCATGTTCTTCGGAAGCGTCCATGGTCAGTCATGATTTGGTTTAGTTGTATCCAACAATGGCGAAGATGGTGATGGCCAGGAGATTGTTTGTTGGTATTGGCATATGTGGCATCAGTGGACAAGGTGGTGCTTCTTTCCATTCTATCTCCCATCTCTCCCTTGTCCATGATTCAACGTTGTTTCCAAGCGGACAATTTTTGATGGTGTTTTTTGCCCTTGTGTTAAATGGTAGACGAGATTGGAGACGAATGTTGGCTTTGCGATGTTTGGCAACTGTTTAATAGATGGTTTGAATCTTGTAGAGCTTTGTGTAACAGGTGTTTGTCTCTACGTAAATTAGGAGGTGTGATGCCTGCCAGGATAGGGAATTGGTAGGTGGGCGTAGATTTTATACAACCTGTGACAATTCTCATTGCGTTGTTGAGGGCCACATCAACTTTTTTTGGTATGTGCGCTGGAGCGTAGACTAGTGCTGTGGTTGCCGTTTGGAGCACATGGAAGCTGGCCTCCTAAGTGTTACTAGCAAGGCGTCGGATGAGATCATTTCTTTCATTAACGGTTTTGGATAGTTGGGAGAGATGTTTCTTGTAGCTCAATGTTCTGTCAAGAATAACTCCCAGAATATTTCGGGTTATTATCAAAGGGGATATTTTCATTGTGCAGTTTGTTATTGAGATGGAAACATGTGCTTACTGATTTGTTAACATCAAGTGAGAGTTTCCATTGTGAAGTAGGCGCTGACTTGGATGAAGTCTCTTGTGAGTGTGTCCTCGAGTGTTTGAAAGTTTTTATGGCATGTCGTAAGTGTAAGCATTTTTCAGATGTTGTAGTCGGTAGGTCATGAGTATAAATATTGAAGAGTAGAGGTGCTAGTACTAATCCTTGTGGAACACCATTCATCAAAGAGTTTTTCTTGGACCCACTGTCTGCAATATTTAGAGAAAAGGTTCTTTGTGATATGAGAGTTGGTAAAAAAGTGGACGATTTGTTTGTCGGCTATGAGTTTTAGAAAGCCAGAAAATGTCGTATGCTGCTGAAATGTTAATAAATAAGCCCATCGTTTTCAATATCGTTTCACTCTCTCTATTTTCTGGACCCATTGGGTCGACTACCTGTACGTTGCCGATCACAGCGACAAGAGCCCTTAAACCTGTGACCCAGGAAAGTGTGTGCATTTCGCAAGTTACACACGGTGCAGCCAGTACCCATCGGAAAATAACAACCTCTCCACGGTCCTAGGGCTAAGACCGGCTCCCATGGCGACATCATGACCACTTATGAGGCTCAAAGTAATTCTTGGAACCATTTCTTAGCTTATTGGTAACATGATTAAAGAATTCAGGATGTTTTTTGGTTTGGTCCTGGGGCTTTACCATTTTTAAGAGTCTAAAGTACTGCATCGAGTTCTTCAGGTTGAACAGGTTGACTTAAGTTGCCTGTAGTTTTGTTCCATTCGGTTTTGTGTTCTTTCTTGAAATGTCTGGTGAAGTCTTTGTCATGGTGTTTGAATTTTCAATTACCCAAAATTTCATTGGCTACATTGTTGATGACGAGAAAAATATTTATTTAGAATTAGATTTGTAATGTTTGCCTCTCTGTGCATCTATTTCTGGTTAACGAACAAATGCAACAAGTTTCATTATTATTACTCTTAAACACATTAAATGGCCAGAACCTGCTTTAACAGCTTGAGTGCCTTTTAATAAAAAAATAGGCTTCCAATATTTTTCTTTTGAATATCTTCAACGTTTTCTCTTTTTATGCAAAATTTGCCTATTTTCTTTACTTTTATGCTTTGATATGAAATATACGAACATTTTATATTACTCAGGCAATGATATGCCCAGCTGATGAGGCCCAATAAGGCCAAAACCTTAGAGTAACAATATATATTTACTCTACGGCCAAAACAGCTGTCCTGGGTTATCATTTGTGAGTAATATAAATAAGTAGTATATTTTTATCAAAGTATACCTGTTTTTTTATTATTACTCTTAAAAATCATAGTTTAGTTACAAAATAGTCATAAAAGTCTTTTCTACTGCGTTAGTGAAACGTATAATATTCATTAATAGTTTAGGTACAGTTAGTCAATTATTGAACGATAAATTTTTTAATTAATTTCAAAAGTTTAATTAATATCAAAACCTTTTTTAGTTTAGTATGCAGTCGTGAAGTAGGAAAGTGAAGTAGTAGGTTTATTCCTTAACCCTCAATCGGCCAACAGTCTACAGGTGTAGACATCACATATTGAAGATGTGATTGCCCCCGAACCCCTCAACTTTAAACGTCGTGACTTTGTGTCCATGAATTCTAGCACAAGATCTTCTAAAAGCGTGAATTATTTTAAAAATTCGCCACGCCTTTTTGTGAAAACTGACATTCAATCACATTTCGGCCAAATGTCTACACGTGTAGACATATGTAAAATGTCAAATTGGGCAGACTTAAATGTATCAATATCAACTAAATTCTATTAAAATAATATTTTCGGTTGCCTGAAACTGTCAGTGACAACTCATACATCGTGCCTTTTATCCGATCAGTGCGACGCTAAATATTTTGTGAAGCACAAAAGGCCCACGGTTGGTAGACATTAGAACTTTTCCCATTTTATCCATTGGAAAATATTATAAATGTTTTTACAAAAATAATATAAATGGTCTCACCTTTCAACGTAGCTAACAGTATAATTTGCTTCACCATTTGACACACCGGTCCAGGAAACATTGGCACTTGTTGTGTTCTTAATCTCAACATTTACCTGATCAAATAAACTACATTTTAATGACAGTTTTAAACAATGAAGACCAGGAAAATACTAAAATCAAGACTGTCAGCTCAAGGTTTTGTGTACTGGTTTTTAAAAATATCTTTTGTATCTCTTAACCTACTGAACCAGTTTCTTTGACATTTGGAAAATTAGTTTGAAATGATGAAATAATAGATTTTTACAAATTTCAAATTTATAGTTCATGTAATATTTTTTTTGTACAAGCTTCAAGGACTCAAAATATAAATTTTGATGGGACAAGAACTAAAATATACCACATTTACTTGAATTAAAGCCCGAACTTGAATAAATGACAGATATTCAATAAGCGCGGGGAATATTATAGATTGTCCAAACAAAAGTCAAAAATATGAAACCATTTAATGTTTTTCTTTATTAAGAATTTTTTAAATAACTTTTTGAGGAAGAAGTACTCCAACAAATCAAAGAAAAACGCAGCATGTTGGAAACAATAATCAAAAGAATTGGATTGGACATATAATACGTGGAGACGGAATGGTCAAAGCAATTCTGTAAGGTCTATTTCTACATGGAAACATGGAAGAGAAAAATAAAAAAATGGGATGTTAGAAGAATTCAAACTAAACACCTATAGAGAATTGAAGGACTGGGCAGCAAATCGAGAGGATGGAGAACGTGGATTTTTTTCATTTGATAAAAGTATGATATAAAGAAAACAATATCAACTAAGACATATGAAGTTCACTAAGTACATGTGATTTAAAAGCTACAATAAAAAGTTTCTCAAAGTCAGTAGTCGACCCATTCCGCGTCTTTTCATCTCGGTAGGTAGATTGACCAGCACGCGCGAGAGGCCCGACCGCTCGCTAGCTCTGCCAATCAGGTCGCATCTCCTCTGGTTGATGGTCTTTGTA
>JAUYWI010101639.1:0-11488 GCA_034780595.1 Parotoplana pacifica | reverse complement strand
TAAATATTAGCTATTTTTTAATGGATTCGGAACATATTTAATTTTTTCTTGAAAAATGTTGATAGGAATTCTCGCCCATATTCACTTTGCATAAATTAAGTGTATATTTCTGTAATAAATGCTGTGCATAAATTAAATTTTATCTATGTATTCATATATTTTAAGTATTCCTACGTCGTAGTCACATGGGACACTCTGTACTTTACAGCAGTTATTGTAAGTCTGCCAGAACTAGTATTACTAAAACTATTGATTAAAATAGTTAATGTTCTGGGAAAATTGATAGTATTATAAGTGATAGAATGTGGTTGAACTATTTGACAATTATTACTAAATCTATCATTAAAAGTGTGACATTTAGTTGATCTTGCTACATTTCCTGGGGTAGGTATTCAATTAGGCATAAGTACAGCTACCTGGCTCAGATATTTATAAAAGTGGTCGATATAACAAAATTCTGAGATGGTTAGTGTCTGTCGTATTATTTTTAAAATAACATCACTATAATCGAAGAGCAGATGGTTATAGAAGGCTACCAGCGTTATTAGTCCAGGAGTTCTTAGTTTCACATAAGTACGTGTCACTGTATTAGTGTATTTAGGTTACTCGTATCTAATCTATATCTAGTCACTAACTGATTCAAAATTAGTCTACTAACAAACCTTATTATTTAAAAAAAGAGAAGTATAATTGGGTTGCTACGCTGTTTGTGATATTTTGGTAACTTTATTTATAAGTTTACCATCAGCAACTGTTACTTCCACCATGAACTTTATCCTCGAATCATTGGCAAGGACAACTTTCATCTTGGGCTGTATTTTGGTTGTGCTGATCAGCCTCTTATCTCTCTACATAGTTTACGTGCGTCGCTGCTACTCGCATCTGCCGAGCCCACCACTGAAGACCTTCTTTCTGGGTCATGGAACTCTTCTGAGTGACCGCAAGACACACACAATGTTCATAGAATGGGCCAGAGAGTACGGCTCTGTGTTTCATATAGCAATTCTGCACCGGATAATGGTGATCGTCAGTTCGCCAAGTCTGACTAAGCAGATACTACTCGATTCAAGGTGAGAATAAGTTAAATAAAAAGGATGTTTTATAGAAGAAACTCACAACCAGTTTATTGAATAACTGGGCTAAAATGTTTCGTAAGGTGTAGGTCTGTAAACTGCTCACAATGTAGGGCATGACCTCTGGCTAGTCTGACAAGCGGCCATGATATTCCATGAGAGCAGATCTAAGAGGAAGAACTGAGCCAGATTATTTTTCTTGTAGGTATGGATCAATATGCTCAGCCACTGTGGTGAACAGAGAACTATTACCGGCTACACCGGCACAGAAAATAACTTTTAATAAATTTATGCAGAATTATAGAATCATTTTAAAGTTTACAAAATCTAGGTACCTGAATAAATTATTCACTTTTAAAGTGTAAAATAAATACCTATTAGTAATTATAGATACATTTATTCAATAAAAAATTATAATTTTGACTTCACTGGCAATGTTTTTTGAAATTAAAAAAAGTTAGATAGTTTACATTTATGTTACTTGCAAGTAGTATCGATTTTAATCAATTTTAATATAAAGCATTAATTATCTTTACGAAAACAAATTTTCTAAGAACCTAAGACCACGCCAATTTTTTTAAACCTCAACAGAGTCAGCAACCTGCATTTTATGTAACTTGGATAAATGAGTAAAATAATTGAGAGACGGGAATTTAACATAAGGAGAGCTAGTAGGTGGTCTGTAGCTTTAGAAGTCGTTTTCTATTTTAATCTGCATGTACATGTACATAAATTGTCGGCCCTTTGGGGCAAGAAAACGCAATTAAACCTATCGGGGATCTCGCTCTAAATTGTTCAAAATATTTAGAATCATTTGTCACATTCAGATATAGCACAAGTAGACTCAGGTACTTTGATTTCACAAGAATTTCACGTTTCAATTAGCCGTATTATATGGATATTTTGTAGGTATCCTAAAGACAAAGAGCTCTATAAGAAATCACAAACCGTTGCAGGTATCAGATTTCTCGGTACTGGATTGGCAACCAATTTAGACTATGAAAATTGGAAGCTTCGTCGATCGGGTATCAACCCAGCCTTTCATAAGTCCACATTCGGAGAACTGGCTGGCATATTTAACGATGCTGTGGACACCTTGATAGGTGAATTGGATGTTCATGCAGACACAGGTAAGATGGTGTCCATGTTGGACCAAATGCATCGTACCACTCTGGATGTGATAGGCAAAGCAGCCTTCAGTGAGGACGTGCTGGCAGAAGATGATGGCTATGATTTCGTTGGGGCGGTCAGCATCGCTCTCAAGATGATGTCTTTGAATTTCCGGAATCCAGTGTTCAACTATCTTCCCTGGAACAAGAAAACGATTACCTCTGCTCAGAATCAGGTAAATTGGTGCAGAAATAAAGTAGTCATAATATTTCATTTCAATGATTGATTCTGTACAAATAATACATGTGTAAGATATTTCACAAATCTAAACTTTTGAAGAAATGTGAAAATATTTCAAGAACAGGTAACATCCATGGAACCAACACTTTTTTTTAGATGAGGTACTTAAGACGAAGAGGAAGAAGAATGATCGAAAATCGTATTCGTGCCATTGCTAATGGTGACCGTACTCCCAATGATATCTTAGACCATATTGTAAAGAACCTGGCCAATCACTGTTCCTATAACGACATGGTCGATGAAGTGATCACCATGTTTGTGGCGGGACAGTAGACCACTGCCAATCTTCTCAGTTTTCTCATCCTGGAGCTGGGAAGACACCCAAAGATATTGGCCAAGCTCTACGAAGAAGTAGACAGTGTGGTGGGGTCCAAACGTTTCGTATCATTGGAAGATGTGTCGAAATTGGAGTACACGACAGCCACACTCAAGGTATTGGTACCAATTTTTATGCAGTCCCGTATTGAGAATTTTGTTTTGCTATTTTATATCAATTCTCAGGACATTACAGTTATCTGCTTGCAAGTCGGCTATAATAAACTGCACTGCCCAAATAAGCACAGTAACAAACGGAATAAACTGATTTTAGCATTAAATCTCTCTTTCATTTCCTGAGAATGGTAAAAAATAGTGTTTACATTATCTGCTATGTATGTATTCAGTTATGTTGTTTTACTTATAGAATTGTATTTACTTTGTTGAATAAACAAATTTGACCGATCCTACTGATGATTAAGTATTATAGTGCAGCCAATAGCCGAGTGGCTTGCGTGCTGGATTACGTATCGAGAGGTACTCGGTCGTGGCACACTTTAGATTACTTGCTGTCCCATGAAAGCAGGTCTTAGCCCAAGGACCGTGTAAAAGATTGTCACCATCTGAAATGGAGGTAACTAGATAACTGATGGCTCGGGAGACGTAGCCATGAAGGTCTTAGAGGGCAGCACGAAAGGTAGAAGATATCCGGGTGCACCAAGGAAACAGTGGTTCGATAACATCAAAGACTGGACAGGCCTCAAATACTGAGATTGCAAAAGATGGGCACAAAATCGTCGACAATAGAAATGAATGTCTTTCAAATGTACATCAGCCGAGGAAGGCACAGTAGTAAGTCAGTAAGTAAGTAAGGGTTATTATAATAAGGCCCATATCTTTTACTGGAATAACCATGGGCTTTTTAATCTACCATTCAGATTGCTCCGAAAGTCTTTACGAAGTAAAACACCCCCTTTGCCTCCCTAATCTAGTTATTGTTTGGTAAGCATACATATTTATTCTATAAAACCTTTGCTCCTACAGAAACAAAGACTTAGTATATGAATCTTATTTGGAAAGACTTAGTTTATTAATCTTATTTTAAAAGCCGTCTGTTTTGAATAATTTAATCATGGCTTCTATTTGTAGTCTGTTTACAACTTGATCTATTTTTCAGGAAATTCTTCGTCTCCATCCTCCAGTAGGCGGTACAATTCGTGAAGTTCCTGCTGATTTCCCTACAAAACTGGATGGTTATGAAATTCCCGCCAAAGCTAGCATTAGTGTTAACGTATTTGGTTTGCATTATCTGCATCACAAAGACGGTTTTGATTTCAAACCTGAGCGCTTCCTAGCATCCGCTGCTATGGACCAGAATCTAGAACCAGTGCCCTACTCCTACATTCCATTTTCGCTTGGACAACGCTCTTGTATTGGACGCAATTTTGCTTATCTGGAAGCGAAGATCATAGCGGTCAAGTTTCTGCAACGTTATACTTTCAAACTGAATCCAGAGGAATCCTTTGAAGTGGAGAATGCCGGGACATTTCGGCCAGCAGATGAAGTGAAAATATTTTTGGCAAAACGATAGAGCTTACCAGGATTTAATGTGTTTTGTAGATATAAAATGAAGATGTGTATCGTGTGGTATTTGTCTTTTTACCTACCTGGATATTTCAATCATAATTTGCAATAATTTGGAAAACTCTTCTTTAATAACAATTTATTCACGTATTAAATATATGTATACAAACATTGAATATTTATAAATTGGTCGCTAAAATGTACAAATATAAATTAAAAATAAATGAGTAAAAATATGTTTTTTAGAATAAGGAATAAAAATTGCAGTCTGCAAAAAGGTCGCAGATCTAGAATATATGTAAATTAATACCAGATTTAGATTTAAATATACAAAATTAAGATATTATTTTTTATTTTAGATTTAAAATCAGTTCTATTTTTAATTAATTTTATTTGGGTGGTTTTTTTTCTGTTAGAGTGCTATTGCATATTTCATATGTATACAAAAAGATAGTATCCTCATGAAAAAGGTTAACTTCTGCCATATCTGATAAATAGTTTATATCATTGATATAAAGAGTCGAGTGGTCCAAGCAAACTTCCCTGAGGCACATCGTATTGGATTTAATTTTTGTTTGATAGCGTATCTCTTATTTCCTTTACACATTGTCTATGAGTCATGTAACTTTTTAATAATTGGTTAAAAAGTTCACTTACACCACAAATATAAACTTTACTTATCAATACTATCAAAAGCTTTGCTTTAATCAATGAATATGCCAAAAAAAAATTGTTTGATCTTCTACTAGAAATAATGAAATCATATGTACTGATTAATGAAATTATATGTATTAATTAAACATCTACTGTGGAATAAATTTTTTAGGTGATTTAATTTGTGTACAGAATTTTATTACTTTCAACAAAGTCAATTAAATCATTGTAAATTTTCTTTTGATAGACGACAGTAAAGAAATTGGTCTATAATTGTTGCAGGCATATTTTGGGTACTTTTTATGCAAAGAAATGATTTTGGCTATTTTCAAACAGTCCGGATATGCGTATCTTGAATAGAATATTTTGAGTTGTATTAATAGAGGTGTAATTTCTAAACTATCATATTTTATCCATTTTTGCGATATATAATCTAGTGAGTTTTAATTTTTATTAGGTTGTGATTTTATTAATTTGGAGATTTCGTCAAAGAAGGCTTCCTTTAACCTGATTGAAGAATTACATCTACCAGACATGTATTTCTTAAAATCTGGAGTTAATTTTTTTATTCATGTTCTTATCGATTCTTGACAAAAGTTCGTTAAAAATATTAGAGATATCGTGAGGATTTGAAGTTTTTATTATGAACATCTGATTTGATATTTGAAATTTTTGTTTTCTATTTTTGTTATAAACCAAAAAGTATTGACTTCCCATATTTTTTATTGGATGAATCATTTTTAAAATTGCATTGTGATGTTTCTCCTTGGCCTTTAATATAAGACTATTAAGTCTATTTTTATATTGTTTGTATATAATTTCGTTCACTTTTGTTGGATTGTTTCTCCAACTAGTGTATAATTTTCCTTAAATATTGATGACTATTTAAACTTTCAGTAATTCAAGGTTTGTCCTTGTATATCTTTTGACTGATTGTTATTTTAGAGAAAGCTGAAATGAATTTTTCATTGATATAATTGATAAAATTTTACCCTTTGTCATTAGGGAAACTTTCAGTCACCAACTTCAATATGTAGAATGAAATCTTTAGTGCAGCAAACACACAAAATGAAAAATAATATATTAAATCTGTCAAGCCTTCGACAGTACCAACATCATCATAGAAATGAATCTAATCCAACCAAAAGATGTGCAAAAAATATATATGGCTTCAAATTAAAACGACATCCTTTCAAGATCAAATCAAAACTATATAATCATGCATGTTCATCTTGTTCTACACCCAAGCTGAAGCATGATAAGAAGGTCAGTCACAACCCATAAAACAGTCCAGTCAGAAATGAAAAAATATAAAGTAGTTAAAATGCAAAACAATAACAGGAAATATGGTGTGGGACTTAGGACCTCAGTGTTAACCAGTTTCATGTGTGCACTTTTCTGATAATCTAGTTGTTATTCAAAATGTAAAAGGCTAAATAAGCAGATCAATATCAATAATGCATATTCCTTATATAAGGATTTGATTTTTATTATTGTATCGGATATAAATATATGTGAATGATTTGCTATGCGAATTGAGTTAAATCCAAAGCATGCTGCTTATAAATGTAGATGTAGGTATATATCTGGACTGGTGTCTGAAATCGCCTGCAAGCATTAAGTTAGCATTTACTGATATTTGGTTAATTGTCTCAATGGCAATGACGAGAATTGTTTTTTACTCGTTTTGGATGCCTATAGATTGCGCTAAACATCAATGGACCGTTTTTAGTGCTTACTGCAATAATTATGGTTTTAACAAGAAAACTTTTGATCGAAAGATTTTCGATTTTCTTAGGTAAAATTCCATTTCTAACTAAGATTAGTACACCGCCACATTTATTTATCTACTTCGTATGAGATATGATGTTAATAATTATCGAAATTTACAGAAAGAATTTCGTCAATATTATGCCTGGTTTCTGTCAAAATAATAATGTCCGGTGGTTTTAATAAAGAGTTGATAAATAATGATAGTTCAGAAACGTGCTTTTTAAGACAAATAACATTAAAAGCTAAAACAGATAGTCTGCAGATACGATTACAAATGTCATTAAATATATTTTTTGGAGTATAATAATTTATTTCGCTATTTAATATATTCAATTAGAATTAGATCTGTGAATATTTGCAGTACGACAAGTAGAATTTATAGAGGGAATATGTAAAGTATTATCAACCATAAATATTACTAACTAAGTGTAAGAGAATCATGCTCTTCGCTGATGAGAGATACTAGAGCCTGATCTGTCCAGGTCTTTCAAAACTCTGTCTCTCCCAGAAAACATTTCCGTTATAGATCCAAACTTTATTTATTACAGATTGGTGTTTTATTTTTAGAGAATGGCTTTCTAATGATCTAAAAATAGATTTTATTTACCTATTTAGTTAAAATATGTGAATAAAATATAAATACATGAAATAGCTGTGGCTAAAAGCATCTAAAAGATGGTTAACAATCCCAAAACTAATTCCAAAACATACTTGAAATAAATAAATTAAATATTGTTAGCTATGGTTTTTAGGTTGGTATCGCTCGTATAGATAAGTAACTAGGTATTTTGGTACCTGAGCTAAATTATCTTTTACAGATTTTGTTTCATTATTAAGTTGTTTGAGGTTGGCGACCTTTGTATTTTCGACTTTGTTATCACTAATATCTTAAAAATTAATTTAGTTCATGTACTAAATATCAAATCTATTTAGTGTCATTCCAACCTAAAAGCATTAGATAGCCTTATTTGATTTTATTTGTTTCATGTATTTTGGGAGAGCTAACCATATTATTGGCTGTATCATATAAAACGATCGATTTTGTCCGGAAATTGTATATTTTAAAATAACTACCTACCTATATAGGTCGTATCGGTGAAATTGACCGCCTGTGAAAAAAACAAGATTATTTTTGCAAGATTATATTACCGACATATGTAGCTGTCTAGTTACCAATACATTTTAAACAAAATAAACCTATCATTAAACAAAACCCATATACGAAGGCGAAGCCCGATATCTGACACCAACACCTAGAATGGTATCATTGAATTACCGGAATCCACTGTTCAAAAACCTTCCCTGGAACAAGAAAACTGTTACCTTTGCTCATTCATGCTAATGAAGAAATAGTTAGATGATACACGGGAAACCAATGTAATTATAATTTTGTAGTAAATTATAGTATAAGGGGCAGGTACTTGAGACCAAACCGACTTAGCTCCCCGTCGGTAAAGAGAGGGGGATACTACCCGCCCCCCTAGCCAATATTGGAACTTTGTCCTAGAATGCATCAACCGATTTAGAACCAAACTAAGAGATGAAGATCTCCAACTGTTGTCTGACCCCCCCACTTAAGGTCATGTGACCCCCATTCCTTCTGGAAAAAAAAACGAAATTAGGAATGAAAATATTATTGATTACTTTTTCAGCATAAAAATCGATATTTTTGCCTAAAATGGCTCTAAAATCCAAAAGAAGCATCCTATAATTCTCAAATTTAATATTTAGAATCGGAAAAGAAAAGCATTAGAGATTATGTATTAGAAAATTTGATGCTTGACACTTATGTTTGCTGGTCTATAAGATCCACCATACCAGAGAAGGTCCATAAACATCGAATTTTTTAAAAAGTGAGTTTTATAACCAAAAAATGGCTCTAAAGTCTAAATGATTAAAATGGCTTATTATTAGTTTATTTCTAGTGGTTTTGGAATCATTTCAGTCATTAAAATTAATTGCTAAGTTGATCCAACCGTTCCTCCAGGTTTTCCTTGCTGTATCTGCGCCAGATTACTGTCTATGGCTTCTGTAAAATCCTGCTGTAGAGTTTGTATGTTTTGCTCCATTTGCTTTAAGTGGATACTGGTTTCACAGTTTACCATAGCCTCAGTTTCTTCTGCTTCTTCTTCATGTGTGGAATCAATACTAGCTGCCATGTTGACACCGGGCACCGCTGTCCCCCATTTCAATTTGAGCGCTAAATCCAGGAGCTCCAGGATGGTGAGGACGCTGATTCCCATATAGAAGCCCAGCATCCCACACAGATCAGACAAAAGATCTTTCAGTTCATAGGTTTTGAACTCCAGTGTGACTGAATGTCCAGCCCTATCTTCTGAAGGCATAAGAGTTACCTGAAAGTAAACAGAAGAAAATGCGGTTAACTTAGTCAAATTATCAAGATACATACATATTTAGATAGATAAGTGCAAGAGTTTTCAATCTATGATAATCAGAAAAGTCAAAATATATAGATGTAGCTACCTATATTTTCAATAAGGATCATTTTGAAAGTAATGTGCATTATTTCTATTGAAAGCTTTTGCATTTTAATGCATAAATGAAAATGGTGAGTTATCATTGGCTCTCAGGTTGCGACATTGGTCATAAAAATTAAAAGTTTAATGATATCATTTTGGTGTAGATATTAAATACCTATTGACAACATTGTTTTTTTTAAAAGAACAATTTTATATAAACGAACCAACTTCCTTTTTGACACAGGGCCATTAGCAAAAAAATTGGTTTACCAAAAGATGCGCAAGAGAATTTTGTTGAAACCAATTTTGTTGAATAATTTGAAACCCTCAGTCGCCCTTTATTGTGACGACGCTGATGCTCCAATACAGACACGAAATACTGAATAACCGACACATTGAAACCTTTTGAACAAATTCCTACTTATAAGCCCCTCAATGGCTAAGGACATCTAATAAGAATTAGTTATCTGGGAAAATAACTTCTACAAAAGCCATAACTGATCTTCTTTTTTCCTTACTTTGATATATCTTCTTGCTAGAAAATCTTCGATTTCCTTGGAGGACCCATTAAATACAGTCTTTGCATATTTCACAGCAAACGATTGATCGCTGGGTCTCCCAGCAGGAGACCGGGGGAAGTGGGCCTTGTTGACTACTTTGTTGAAATCGTAAGTGATGTAATCGCATTTGGTGGGACATTTGTCTTTGCCGGCAAATCCAGGTGGAGGTTTTGTAGACCTTGGCAGTTGGGGTGGAAATTTTTCCGCGTTTAAAATGCTTTTTACACCAGTCATGTTGTTGCGTGTTGCATTCATCAAATGCGTTAGGCTGTAGCATAAAGGAATGGTTCTATCTTCCCTTTTAATGGGATTTCCGTTTTCAAGACAACCATGCATCCAGTTTGACAGTTTTTGACTATACGTGTCTATGCACAGTTCATTGAGTTTGACAAGTTTCTTGTTCACATAGTTTATCTATAGAAAATAAAATGAATGGTATCATATTGACGGGAAAAATGCGTTTCTTATATACCTACACTTTTATTTGGTACCTTGGAAAGATTCATTGGCAACATTTTTCTTTTTGAAAAAAAAAAATATGGGGCCCGATTACGTCATCAGGTACGTGTGCAGGTCCTCTAGACACTCAGTACCACACATCCATAAATATTTTTCAAATATATTGACTATCGATTCTTGTCCTCAAAATATCAATTTTGAATCCAAAAATATTAATAGCACAGCAATTTGAAGTCAATTGGCCATATTTTATTTTTTTGCACCTGATGATGTCATCGACCCCTAGTTTGGCTCCATATTGATTTTTTAAAAGTATTTTTCTGTCAATAAATCTTTCACGTCACATGTGTACCAAATAAAAGTGTATGTTTCATATTTTGTTTTATGCACTGACCTATAATATAAAATCGCTGCTGTTTCGCTTATTACACCTCCATGCGCACGTTAAAACTTTTATTGAGACAGACAGGGACAACGAAAAAAAAAGTTTCGAAACAGATTTGTTGTTAGCAGTAGGTCGTACGTATGTTGGGTAAAATCAAGAAAAACGTTGAAAATGTTAGATACAACAAAGAGCAAACCAAGCATCAATTTTGGTTAGCTAATATTTTAAAACACAATCAAAGCCGATCGTTTTAGATACCAAATCACTTCTCAGCTCTCCTTCTTTAGGATAGTTATTGGAAACCTGAAGAAAAAGCTGAATACCATTTTGAAGAGTAATTTTTAGTGAAATACCCAATCCATAGCGAAGGTGGGAGGGGCAATCATCCAATGTTAGTTGAAACCATGTAATATAGATTTACACTGGAAAAAGTTCGTTTTTGACATGTTCTGACGTTTTTTACAGTTCATGTGGCGATTCAACTAGTCGGGCAGGGGGTGCTAAGAATCACTGTGTTAAGCATTCAGGGGCCACCTCAGCAGACAATTGGACTATAGAAATGAACTAAGGATTGCAACTTGGAATGTGCGGACAATGCTACAAAATGGAAAATGTACTCGAGGAAATAAAGACATTCAAAATCAACATCCTGGGACTAGGCGAAACACGATGGAAAGGATTTGGAGAGTTCATTAACAATGGTTACCGTATCATCTACTCAAGAGGCAATAAACAACAACAAGATTAGCCATTGTCCTCGTTCAACATCACTCAGTAGGAACTATCAAAATAATACAGAAAACAGAACGGATGATATTAACAGTATTAGAAGCAGAACCGACCAACATAGCAATT